>JAAGKR010000737.1:0-38299 GCA_011419295.1 Clarias macrocephalus | reverse complement strand
TGTGTGTGTGTGTGTGTGTGTGTGTGTGTGTGTGTGTGTGTGTGGTCATGCAGGCTGGATGATGGTGGTAATATATTCTGTCGTTATGTCCAGGGATGTCTTACCATCCCCTACAGCATCCGACCCTCATTTCCACACACACACAGGCACACACACACACACACACACACACACACATACACATACACACTTGCGCTCGCTCTCTCTCTCTCTCTCTCTCTCTCTCTCTCATGCATACACACACACACACACACACAGCAATCTAAAATTAGTGGCTCATTCTGCTACACTGGTTGAGAAGAGAAAGCTCCGTGCAGGGGAATATCTCACAGACCCACACACTCTCAGGAGACACTGTGGGAATATGCTATTCCTGTGGCATTATTGATGCACATATACACACAGAGCTTTGCATGCATACAGTATATGCATACACCTGTGCACGCACACACTCGCATAGATACGCACATTTACACACGCGTGCAAGCATGCACGTACACATTCACACACATACTGTACATCCATGCACACACATGTGACCAAGCCTTTGCTTTCCTATGAAACATTCACACCCAATATTGCTGACACTTCAGAAAAAACTACAGTATAAACATCTATGTAGCTGGTGGTTTTCATAAGTGCAATGAATGGACAGTAAATGAAATTCAGTTTGTGTAATTTCCTTTGCTCTACTTATGCTGATTACGGAGAGAAAAACATCAGCAAATACATCAAAACTCAGACTAGCAGCTTATGACAGCAAATCAAAAGTGTTGCAGCGCTTGAAAAAAGGAAATCAGGTTGTAATCGAAATGAGTAATGTGTGTAATGTGTGCTACTTAACGCATGGGATTTATTACAGCAGAACGCAGGCGTTGGTGCAGTAGCGGCCCAGTGGTTCAGGCTCTGGGTTACTGATCAGAAGGGTGAGGGTTCAAGCACCAATATTGCCAAGTTTCCACTGTTGTGCTTTTCTTGACTAAGGTCCTTAACCATTTCTGCTGGGGAGCGTTGATATGAGAATAATTTCTCATAACAACTTCTTTTACTGGATTCATCCATACTATGGATATGAATTAGACGTGCAAATTTCTTTTGTTGTTTTTTTGCACTGACTTTTTTAACGTCACAACCATACGCCAACTTGCATCAGACACAATGGATAAATGTGCCAAAACCTGTTAATTACTGGTTTTGAAACAAAATGAAATATAAGCGAATACAAGCAAATAGAGTTCGCTGTGAATAAAATTCCCACTTTTTCTCTCCCTCACACACACACCAACACACACACACACACACCTCTCCAGGGCCCACTATGACATCTTTAAATGTATTACAGTTGAGTGACTCCATTACAAGTCACATTTCTAACTATCCCCCAGTGCAGCACCACAATAAAGCTTCATGGTTGATGGTCCGAGTGTTCACCCTGAAGTCATACTGACTGGAAAAGGAAGACGGATGACCAAAAAAGCTGAACAGGCCGCTCGAGCCGAGTAAGTAATGAGCGAGGAAGGTCGATGGTGTACATCACAGCAAGTCAAGACTTTTTTCGAAAAAAGGTGTTTGACACTGATCTAATTCAGGAAAACCAGACGAGCAATGAATTTTTTAGTAGTTAAAGAGTAAAAAGCAATTACAGAATCGCAAATTGCAAACAGCGCCACAAGTGATAAGAAGCTGTGTTCCACTACACCGAGCTGGTAATAAAATAAATAAATGAAAGAAATGAAAACGTGTATACACACACAACCTCAACATTTGTCAAACTCAGAATCAAATACAGATATTGTTTCCTACCTGCAATCACGCTATTCAACTCAATCTCCTCATCCTCGTCTTTGACATGCAGATATTTTGTTGACTGGGAAATCCTGGACGAAAGATGAAAAGAAAGAGAGAATGACGGTGAATAGGACAGAAAACCACAAACACGATTATAGGGCAAAACAAAGTTTTTAGAGTTTTATAGCCAGAGATTGAGTGAGTGTGTCTGTCCACACAGTGGCAGCAGGACGAAGAATAAACCTTATCAAGTTGAACTTCACTGTGGTTGCATACTAAAAAAACAGTATCTTTTAACTGTACCTTTTCCTGGTTTGAAGGATTTTTTATCTTTAAGATCCATCTGTGCTCCTAGTAAAGTATAGTAAAAATATAAACCTTTACAGGTGCATGACATACACCTAGGTAAAAGACACAAGCCACAGATGTTTAAAAAAAACACACACACACACACACACACACACACACACACACACACACACACACACACAAAAACAAGGTGTACTCTCTGCAGTGGCATGTACACTTTAGTACCCTTTATTTCTAAGCATGCAGACCAATCAATACACCTCACCTCCAGAAGGTGGCACTGGGAATGCTTAGCGTATATTGAACACATACTGTCTAGAGCTATAGTGTCATTTTTCCAGTCCTATAGAGTAACACATAGTCAGAGTAAAAGTAATACAAGGAAGAAAAACAACTGGTGACCTGAAATGACACGATTTAGATTCACATGGGTTAATGCACCAGCCTTCATCATGATGACATTTCTTCAAAGTTTGACTTCAAATGTAGCGCTTTCTATAAACAGCCAAAATCTGAATTCCTATTAATTACATCCAAAATAATATGAATTCTGGAACATGGATTCAGCAGTGCTGCCATCATAAGCACTTTCTCCCAGGGATCAATCTCAGAAGTTATCAACTTCATTATCAACAATGTTTACCCTCCCCGGAATCTGTCATTATCAAGATACGGTCAAGATATTTAACTTGTGTGAATCTGTAACAAATTTTATATATTATATATACACAGTATACATACAGTATATATACACACACACACACACACACACACACACACACACACACACACACACACACACACACACACACACACACACACATATAAAGACACACACATTTTCTCAATGGAAATAACATAAATGCAATTAATTTGTTCTAGCCACGCAAAATTATTTCCAATTTCCAACACTATAATTAGATTTTTGCATATAAAACAATCAAAACAAGTACAAAATGAAGCAGAATACGAAATAAATTGACAATAAAACCTGATTTAAGCTTAATTTATGATTCCTCTTGGCACCATCTGCTTTAAAATAGAAACTGAAAGTGACTACGTTTTATTCCTGGTGCTGTCCATGATAAGATGTAATGCAGCCACATAATTGGTTTTTATAAAGGTGCCGATCATTTCTTTTATATGGTGCTGTATACTTTATAATCTGTTCCCATATGATGTATCGCCCTCAGTTGTTTTGGTTCCACGTTTTTACTCCCGCGAGACCTTTTCTCTAAATGATGAGGGAAATCTCGGTGACACAAGGAGGTCAGCTGACGATGTTTAAAGGGAAGCCGGGGAGCCAACGTTCCATTGTTGTTTAAATGCAAACGACCGGTCGCCATTAACACTCGGAATCCTTCCGTCTTTTTGCACATACATAAAATTGGATTACAGTACTTGCCACTGGAACAGTATCAAAAGGACAGCGCTTTCATTATCGTGCTCGTAGATTGAGGCCTCTAGCACATATATTTGGCCGATTGGATTCCACAACACCTTTTATTCATTCTAGTCCATTTTATTACATGAATTGCAAACAAGCAAAAAAAAAAAAAAAAGTCACTTAATGTAAACAGACAAGAGATAATCTGGAAAAACGTTTTTGTATAGCAGTTCATTGAACAATAGATTTCCCTGTCTTTTTCCATTCAAGATATTTCAAGTTATTCTCTGGCAATCTGAAAAGGACAGGAATTTGAGGCTACAACGGAAAAAATCGGACAGAAATATAACTTTATTTCATCTTTACCTGTCCAGTGTGTGTGTGCTCTGTAGCCTCAGATTCCTTAGCAGACAGGAATGGAACATGACATGGTCTTCTGCAGTCGCAGCCGATCTGCTCTAAATTTCGGCGTGCTGTTTGTTCTGACATCTCACCGGTTGCCAAGAGTGGTTATTTGAATTACTATAGGCTTCCTGTCAGCTTGTACCAGTCTGGTCATTCTCCTCTGATTTCTATCATCAAGTTGCCTGACTGGCAGAGCTGCGGCTCATTGCATTGTTTTTCCACACAATAATTTGTAAACCCTACAGACTGTGTGCAAAAATCCCAAAAGGTCTTCAGTTTCTAAAATGCGCAAATTCACATGTCTGGCACCGTGCCACCGTCGATCACTGAGATAAAAATATTCCCTGGTTTAGTGGTTGATGGGAACATTAACTAAATATCTTCTCCTGTATCTGTGAAACTTAATGCCTGATATACTGATTATTGCATAAAAGGACATTCCTAATAAACTGTACAATGAAAGGTACTGCACTGGAACTGACTTTATACGGCAAAGATAAGCACTTGAAGAGAATCCGAACAGATTAGATTTAGATATAGAGCACATTACCATTATGAAAATAAATCCGTGGAAATATCAGATTAAAGTTAGATTTATATTACGTGCAGGCCATCACAAGACAGCAAAAAGGGGGGAGGGGGGAATCCATCTTGTTCTCATGGAGAGGTCATGACCAGTAGTGCCTTTGAATCAGCCCAAGGGAGAGAAGAGAGAGAATAACCCTGAGCTGAGATCGACTCTGAGCATCCCTTTTATTTACAGTTTTTATGCAGAAATAGCTCTAGAGCGTTATAAGTGAAAGGAAACTAAACAGAATTTAAGTGATTAATGATGGAAGATAAGAGAGATGAGATTGCTGATGAGAAAGCTGTGAAATAAAGCGATTCACTTAACAGCTGCTGCGGAAATCTGCTGCCTTCACGCCATCATCTTGGTCAAATTTTGACATTAAAACGACATAAAAAGATGGTCAGGATTTATTGGACTTTTATTGTCTGTGCCAGCAAAGTAACATTATTTCAGTCATGCCATTCCAAAAAATCTTAAGATTCATGACCGCAGTTAAGGATCTTACCTTAAGAAATATTTCCTCAATTATTTTGCTGCTATTATTTTTTTTTTTTCCAAAATTCTTTGGATGACTTGTTTCCTGTCCCCATTATGTAAACCCATCCTTATATAATTATCAGAAACTGCTCTACTTTCCGCTTTAACTGAAGGGGTTATCCATTTCCTCTGACACCTACACGGTCGCAATACAACCCTCGGAACATACGAAGCTGTTTAACGTTAATCACGTCGAGAACATGAAGCACCCTCGTGTGTTTGGTACGGAAAAACATGGCAGCACATTCATTCTCTCTGTGCCTCACGGGAAATGACAGGACTGATGCCAATTATGTTAATAAATAGCTAGACGAGATGGAGCTGTTCCACCCACATGGATAAATATCATCACTGTTATTTGTTGACATATAAAAATGTAATGGTGTGGACTGATACAATGCATATGGACTGTTCGGAATATCTGACTCAAATATCGGGCATTAAAAAAGTGCTGCACGAGTTAGGAGAGTGAAAAATAGGTATTGTAACTCAGATTGTAATAAGGAAATAATATAAGGAAAGTAAATCACAGAAGTGAATCTGCCCCATAAAAGTAACTGCCATATAACTTGGAGGTAATGATGGACTGAAAAAAGTAGCTGCACAGCTGACAGTCTGCATTTTAAAACTGGAATTTCGTAAACATGCAGCTCTAAGTAAAAATCCACCCTCAATTGATGAAGCACTTTTAACATCCTTTATCCATTTGACTACTATACAACAGTTAGTTCTGACGGAGCAATCCGATTGGACAAGAGGCATCCGATGAGTGCTGATACTGGACAGTAACATCACTTGGACGTTGTATCATTACACGTCCGAGGTGGTCTAAAGACTTTTAATTACACTGTCTCTGGCAGCACGGATTAAAGTAGGTCTGTACGATCTGCCAGAGTGAAGAGAAAGCAGTTGCCTGCCAAAAACTACATTCAAAACCAGTGACAAATACTTTCAGTGAGAAAAAATACCTGATAACCTTATATGTCACCCTAAAAAAATAATAATTCATTAAAAAAAAAAAAAAAAAAACTTTCGTTCCAAAATGCGAGTGAACCAGCCGTGTTCTTCTACTTCCAGCTACATAACTAACGAGCTCCTAACCCGAGGCTGATTTATAAATCGCTCTCCAACTACTGATCAAAGGCACTACTTGGTGTGTGTGACAATTGATTGTACACACTACATAGTGCAAGAGCTTAACATTTAATGCTATTAGGGATTCAATCCCAGAACATGGACATTAATAGAGCTGATGAACAATACTGTAAGTAGAAATATAAAGAGACACAAGATTTCAAAGACTGTCCACCACCTACATCTTTATTCTCTTTACCCTTTGTCTACACAGTCGATGATAAATGGTGTTTGCGGAAATGTTTTATACAAGCAATATCATAGCACACTGTCTCATGTGATATTGCTTAATACTAGTTGTCTCCAGGATGAATTGTCAACATTTATGTAACTACCTAAAAATGTTCTATAGCACGGCTGTTCAACTCCAGTCCTGGAAGGTCTGTGTCCAACACAGTTTAGTCATTCTACACACACAGCTGATTCATCTAATCTGTTAATTAGCAGGTTTAGTAGGTGTGTTGAGTGTAAGTGAATTACAAACTGTGCTGGACACCGGACCTTCGGGACTGGAGTTGAAGCTCTAGATGTTCTACACTACTCAATATGTTTCTGTCATATGACTGCCGTATGAAAAGATGAGAAGTGTAACCTAACCTCAAAGTTGAAGAGAATACAACTACTGCTGTATTTCCAACAGTTTAAACACTTTACATTGGGCAGAACCACTTGCATGTAAGAAAAACAAAAAGTTCTATTCTGGTTAAATATTCGGAGCATGGAAACACATTTTATCCCGTCAGCACCCATGGAAACAGCTACATTAGAATGTCTAATCAAAATGATTTTAATCAAATTGAAGTACGAATACAATGTTTTAGATTTGATAAATTGTCAAAATTCAATTGATTCATCCTATCCAGATCAGAGTCGCATGGATTCATACCCAGTCCTGGGAAAACTGGGTTTAAGGACGAAATACTACTTGAGACACCAGTCTACCATGAGCTACCATGCACATAACAGACGCACACTGTGGGGCAAGTTACAGCAGCCAATCCACCTAGAAACATGATTTTGGGAAACTAGAGGTCCTTGTGGAAAGCCAAAAGACCATGAAAAGGAAACCTGTTTTTGGGAAACCTGCTGTTTCAGTGGGCTGCTTATAATGTAGCACTGCAGATACAGTACCATGTCCTCTTACAACTCCATGTGCTTGCTTTGTGATCCATCGCAAATGACCATGTCATGATTTATTTGAAAACGACGAAAAAAACCTTGTTATGACCTGCAGCACAGAAATGTTCCGTCTCTGTATGTGCTCAAAAAAAAAAAAAAAAAAAAAAGGCTTTGTCTTAGGTTACACAGTGTTTCATCACATCAGTTTAATCTCATTATAAGGCCTAGTTGAATTATCTAACCTCAGACAGAAAGTCTCTCCAGAGCTTTATGTTGCTCTTGTGAAGTTATAATGATGTTCTGTTGGACTTGGCTTTACCTGGTGGTCAGACGGCTACGCTTCCCCAGCGGCGAGTATGCCTTCTGTCCCTGAGATGAAGGTTCCTCCTTGTACTCCCTCTTTATTGTGGTATGGCCAGGGGGCCGACCGCGTGGACGAGGCGCTGTGTCGCAGCCCGACAGCTCTTCCCTGAGTGAGTAAGGAAAATAAAGACAATCGGCACCTATTCGACAAGAAATGCCCCGTAGTAACTGGAATACCAGAAGATTAATAAAAGCATAAAGGACTTGGAAGAAAATTTGCTCAAGAACAATTTGCATTTAGATTGAAGTGGAGGATTAAGACCTCTCCTGGCACTGGTTACACTCCGTACTCTCTTTAAAAGATAATGAGAACAGTTTGATGATTGACGAGGCATAAAGAGATGATAAGTCTCTTAGAGCAGAACACACACTGCTACAAAAGTTTGTGGACATATTTAACAAGTGAAATTTGATTGTCGCGATCTCCAAAATACGCCTCGAAGATGTTGGCGAAATATTTGGAGAGTACGGAGAAGAAAAAAGAAACCGTAGTTTTATAGGTAACACTTCTGTTACCAGTGAAAAATGTCTTAGGATACCGTGTCCATTTATTAAAGTATCATTTAATGTGCATTGCGCAGTATGCGTAAAAATGATCAATAATACACAATTAGGAAACATAGAGCTTTAATAAAGTATACTTTAGACAGAGGTACTTCTGGTAGGAACTAGAAAGCAGTTCTGTAGGTTGCTCTGGTTAAAGGTGTCTGCCAAATGCCATAAATGTAAATGCTTAATGTCTACTGCACAAGGTGATAATGGCCAATGAGATTACAGTCCTGAAGCCTGCTGAGCTCACAAGAAGGAAAACATTAACTGAAAATTATTCTCTCTAGATTTGAAGGTGTGTTCAAGCTGCTCCGAAAGAATAAAGAGAAATACACCCTGAGGCCCCAGACGGCAGCACAATGCACACACTGATGCATTACTTGGCAAGTACCACAGCTTGATATGGCTTTAAATTTGCTAGTCTAATTATCACTCCTGGTCACTTCTTTATGGAATAACAGGGGTAACATTCAAAATATTGAACTTGGTCTTTATGAACATGGCCTTAACCAAAGGAAAAAGCGTTGCTTTCCACATTTAAAATGAGCTAAAATTACGTACTCCCAGCACAGCACTGATATTTCATATAACAAGCTCCCTGAACCACTTGGCCCGTGTCCACAGGCTTGTTCTTAGCAGGCCAAAAAAGAAAAGAGGATGCAATTTCATACAGTCTCTCTGAAGATGCATAAACTGGCTCAGTGATGCTGAGTTGGCATTTATTCCAACGCAGCCCCCATGTCTCTGAGTGTTTGTATGACAAGCAAGAAATGCAATTTCGACACCTCTAAGGCTTCCGCTGGGAATAAACATGGAACTAAGCCTGTCGGCTCACTGCTAGGATGAGATCACCATGAAGCTGTGCAGAGCCTGAAATCTAAATGTGAATTTGGGCATGAAATGAGAGTAGTTTTGAAACCTGGCCATTGCTCATTTACTCATGTGGTTTCAGGCAGAACGAAAGGTTAATGAATGTGACCAGTTGTATGTGTTCGAGGCAGAATGCCGTCTAGGGTAATAAGGAAAGCGTCCACTACTGTTCTGTTTAATCACTGAGAAAACAGAAGTTTTAGCTGTGTGTGTGTGTGTGTGTGTTTTTTTTTTCCACATGGATTTCAGTTGACCTGCACTGAAATGTGGGCTAGCACCTTTTACAAAAATTTAATTCACAAAACCTACTTGTTTTTCTAAAGTACTATGGCGGAAAAAAGTTGCTAACATGTTGTCAGTAAATTGCCGATGTGCCTTTCACACTGCCTAAAATACTTCCAAGACTCAGAACACATCTTTTATATTACACTGCCTGGACAAAAAAAAGTTGTTGTTTGGATTTGAATAAATAAATACTTTTAAAAAATTGGATAATTACTGCAGTGCCCTAATACAAATGAGTAGCTTCTCATTTCCTAAAGGACCATGTCAGAAGTCATATTCTGGGTTCATGGAAAAGATGATTCTGGGTTTAAGAAGAGCGAGACTTTTGGCGTGTATCAAGCAAAGAAAACAAATAGAAATATTGTGAAATTACACTAATTGTTTTACAAAGTGTTAAAGGCATTAGGGGCAGGAATGGCTGGTTAAGATGTTGGACTGCAGACCCTCGGTTCGAGCCCGACGCCGCCAAGTAGCCATTGTTGGACCCTTGTTGGTGAGACGAGCTGGGAAAAAGGCTTCAATTTGCTAGGGAGCATTAGAGAGAAGTTTGGAGCAATGGAAAAAGGTCATGTCGTCTGATGAGTCCAAACTGGCAATATTCTAGAGTGATGGGAGTGTCAGGGTAAGAAGGGAAGCACATGACGCACTCATCATGGATAGTAGCCATTATATGAGAATCAGAGGCAGTGTTATGATCTAGGGTATGCTTCAGTTGGTCAGGTCTAGGCTCAGCAATGTTATGTGGCAATAAAATGAAGTCGGATGATGACCTAAATGTACTGAATGACCAGGTTATCACAACAATGCATATTCCAGGAGGACAATACCAAGATTCATTTGGCTTAAATCATGAAAAGTGGTTCTGGGAGCATGAGGAATCATTTTCACACATGGATTGGCGTGCACAGAGTCCTGACCTTAGGCCAATTGGAAGTCTTCGGAATGTTCTAGAAAAGACTCTAGGGAGTGGTCCGACTCTGCCACCTTCTATATAAGAGCTTGGGCAAATATGAATGTAATTTTGGATGCAACAATACAGTAAAATCAACATTTTTTGACCAGGCAGTGTATAAATATTCCCAAACTCTAATTAAAGTCTTTACATAAAATGAATAAATAATTTAAGGTAGAACAATAGAACAATAACATGCAGAGAAGTGTAGATCATCCCAACCTGTTCTCCTCATGGCTGTCTTTGTCATTCACCTCCTCCTTCTCCTCCTCCTCCTCCTCTTGCTCAGCACACAGCCTCTTGGTTTTCTGCACAAAGTGCACTGGGACGAAGGTGATTTGCTTTTCACCGCCGAGGCGATCAGGCAGCACTACCTCCTTCTTCATGTTAATGTCTGAGTAGGGACAGCCGAAGGCACTAAAGACAAGACGAGGCAGCCATTAAAGAGCAGAGCGTAAAAAGTAAAAAAACTATTTTAAAGATGGGTGCAACACAGGTACCTCGGTTTATTGTATATATATTTAATGAATGCACATAGAGTTTCTATTGAAACTTCGTGCCCTTTTCTCCTTTTTGATGGATAGGTCATATCAGTCACTCTGTAGAGAGTGCTGACGCTGTAAATTCACCAAGACTTTTTCATTTAGCTTGCACCTGGAGCACCATCTGCCTTCTTCCCCCTTAGTAATAAAGCTTCCTGCTCCCATTACAGCTCCAGTACCAACAACATCGGAAGCATACGGCACCTTTAGTAATGGAACTGTGAATGATTAAACACATTGTTCTCACTCCCCGAGAAAGATTTAAACATTTTGTACTGTTTTTTTTTTTTTTTTGGTGAAGATCAAATAAATGTACTGAAAAACAAACTTTCTAGCCTAGGAACAATTTCCAATATGACTTTTTCGTGCAAGGAAAAATGCTTAATTTGTGCCACTGCTTGAGAAATCATCAGCACAAGGTAAATTACGATGATATTAAAGGTTTTGGTTTCATTACTGTAAGGACCAAAAAAAATGTCGCAGGAGTAGCTAATGGTGTGTGCTATTGACTTAGCCAGGCAGCTACTGTAACAATCCATCATAAGCTATGCTAGGGTTTAGGTAACTATACATTATCTATAATGGAGTTCAAGCATTTAAGCAGCAGTTTGTTTATCCAAGCTGGAAGTAGGTGCATATAAAGTGTTAATTGCATTTTCAGGCAAATTCATAATCATTTAAACTGTCAGTATCAAAGTAAGATGCCAAAGACGGTGCACAGATAGGCAAGTGCTAGTCATCAATCAGAGCTGCACTGAATTCATTTTTACACTGCATCAGTAGCTCAGGGGTTAGGGTGTTAGATTATTGATTGTTATGTCCCAAGTTCAAACCCCAGGACCAACAAACTGCCACTGCTGGGTGCTTGAGAAAGTGGCTTTAGCCCTCAACTGCTCATACATATAACAAGATAAATTGTAAAATGCTGGGCCTCCGAGTGGTGCAGTGGTAAAGTGCTCGCCCTATCATCCGGAGATTGCGAGTTCGATCCCCGGGTGATGCTGTTACCTCTCACAGCCGGAGGCCTAGAGAGAGCTGATTGGCCGAGCTCTCTCAGAAGGGAGGGATGAGAGGTACTTAGTGCTCCCACATTAATCACGGCTCTACAGCCAATCAGGGGCGTCTGTGAACTCACGAAAGCCAAAAGAGCGAATAACGCTGTCCTCCGATTGTGTTACGCCGCCCCCGACGGTTCGTGAGCGAGCGGTTCGAAAAGATGCGGTCGGCTGGTTCGGAGGAACCACGTGATAGTCTTCACCCTTCCGGCTAAGTGGTAGTAGTAGCCTTAATGTGGGAGCCCCCTAGTGACGGGGAGGAATTGGACACGACTAAATTATGCAGAAAATCGAGAAAAAAATAAATAAATAAATAAATTGTAAAATGCTCTGGATGAGAGCATCTGCCAAATGCCATAAATTGAAATTTGCACAGAATCATAGAATAATAATAAATAAAAAAAAACTACCAGAATAAAACACTCGGCTTACTAGGAATATCTTGTGCATTTATGCAAATATCCGATCAGTCAATCATACCGCAAGTTAGCAGCAGAGTACATAAAACCGCCTTCAGTTAACGTTCAGAAAAATGTGGCACAACATTAAAGACAATCAGAATAAAAATGCTGTAGAGGTCAAAAAGTGGGCTGTGCACTTTGTTGACCATGTACGTGTGTATGATTATCTGTGTATGCACATATCGTCTGCACTCGTCCTTGATCTCTGAATTTCCAAATTCTAACCCTGAACAATTAGACTATTTTTAAAAGCAGAAATGAGAAAAGAAGCTGAAGGCTTTTAGGAGGAGTGCAAAAATAGATTACCGAGCGTGGATGTGAGGAGGCTAAAATTACTGCAGTCAAACGGGCTGTGCTTCACCGCATGACGCCCTTCTCTACAGTACAGATGGTTTCCAGACAAAAATCAATGCGTACTTAAGGAGAGGTCATACGATATTTTGAAGAGGTTTAAAGGTGCTGCCTACTGCCTTGTAAAAGACAAGGTGAGCTTTGAAAAGTATTTCATGCTTCACTTTTTTTTTCAGCAGGAACCATTATTTTTGTCTTTTTCATTCTGGACTTTAATACAGCAAATGTGTCGCAGAAAAGTGCCATCATATCGTGACTATTTTAATCTTCACTTCTCTGCTGACTAAATTGCAATTAACGTTAACATTATCTGAGGCACGAACATGGTGAAGATCCAAACGTTTGAGTATAAGTCAGCGCTAGAAACATGAACAATTGGACATATTCCTTATAATCAGAATTTTATACAAGGATAAAATTTTATATAAGGATAAAGGATTTTTTAAAAATATATATAAAACAAACAAACAAAAAAAGGCTTGAAATGTATAAAATCCATTTGGTGTCATTTGCCTGAAAAGTTTGGATCCCCCTGCACTACATGTTTGAAATAAATAGTTCAGATCATGTATAGGTGGTCCATAATATTTTGCTGAAACGCAAGAGTTTAACTTTAGATGGTACAATATGGTTATTCGTGCTCGAATACTAGAAGTAGAATTCACAAAATTCGAAATCATTGTTATTTTTCAATAGTTTCTCTTTTCTCCTTCCCAAAGTGGAGCTATGCACATCATTCCTGCTGGCTGATGAGCTGTTGATCCTGAAGCTATTTTCCCCTCAAGCCCTGCCTGATCCATTCTCACTCCCGCTTGGAGCTTCCTTCATCTTCAAATCACTTGCCGGAGTTGAGGATAGCCCCACATGGATAGCCTAAAGATTGCTGAGGGATTGCTCGAGAGTTCCATAATGATGTCCTAAAAACGGCAACGGACGGACTCACTTAGGGACTCAAGATTGCCCTTACTGAGACAGTTTGTGCATTAATTATTCAGCAGATTGTCATTTGCATACTACAAAGTTAGAGCATAACTCTCTTATGAAAAAAAAAAAAAGAAAAAAAAAGACTGATTCGTATTCCGAAGAGCAGTTCAACATATTCAGTACATTCAACTGTGGTAGGGTAATTAATCATTATCGCATTATCCAGTGTGACCCAGAAGAGGATGGGTTCCCTTCTGAGAGGCCAATTTCCTCTCAATGCTTCATCATCATCATCATCTCTGGGAATTCTTCTTCACCACTGGCTTTAGCTCATTAGGGATCTAAATCTAAATCCATGTCAGGATTTCTGTAACTGCTTTGTGACAATGTCCATTGTTAACAACGTTCTATAAATGAGGAAATGAAATGGAATTGAATTAAACGGGTGAAAATGTGAACCGGTTTTAAAAATAAATGTGTGCGCGCGCGCTGCTTTCTAGCTGAATGTACTGTGCTGGAAATCACACTATGACTCACGACTACCCCGCTATTTTCACTTTCGGATAATGGTTCAGCTCATTTATTTCCTATTAATGGCTAGGGAATGGAAATACAGACACTGTGCAAAAACAATAAGAAGTAGCTGTTTGAGAGTATCGCACCAACATGTATGCCAAGTTATTTTTTATTAAAGACTGTTAAGAAGTTTTGTGAAAGAATCTATAGGAAGGACTTGTTAATTGCAAAGACCCCTTCACTTCGGCAGACTTCAAGCAGCCCTAATCATTAAAGGCAGCTTATCAAAGAGATGAAAAACCCACCACAGTGTTCTCCCGGGTGCCTTCCCTAATGACGGTAAACTCTTCGACGTTTTAATATTGTATTCGCTTCCTACCTGTGACTCTTGATGAAAAAGTAATGCTATTGCGAAGCATAAATGGTTAGTTCTGAGGCAATCATATGTTAATGTATGCAAATAGAATGTAAATTATTCACTAATGAAGCTGAGCTCTATTCAGTGGCTGGGAAGAACATTTTCTGCTGCATGGCTCATGAACGCAGCATCTATCGCCCTCGACTCTAATCAGAAAGGGTTCTCCGAAGGACCCCAGTCTGGCTGTGTAAGGACGAAGCAAAGTATGCATATTCAAGTCCTGGCTGATTTCTCCGTCATTACATAGCTGGGAGAGGTGAACAGCAAAGCGGGTAAATACACTCCATGAGGTAAGGACATAGATTAAACACAACATGACAGCAGATCATAACTCTTACTACATAACATGGAAGAAGACTTTATCGGGCTACATAAAAGGCTGTGGGATAGAATTTTCCTGTTTGTCACAGGAAGAGAGGTTTTGTACATGGTAACTGATATTGCTTTTCAGTCATGCAAATGCTCAGGACTGACCCCCTTTAACCTGGTTCTTCGATGATCTTCACTCTCCGTGAAAATGCCCTCTGCTTACACTAAACAGCTTGTAAGATGAATGCCTTTAAATGAGCCTTCAGTGCAAACACGCTCTCTCATATCTTTCTCAATGTACGTTGATTCAACTTCAACAGGATGATCTTATTTCAGGGTTAAGTCAGAAATGCTTAAGGCAACAAAAACTACGACGAACGTCATGCCATACCTGTGGTGTCCTGTGTATTTTGCACCCTTGATGTGTCCCACTCCCCTGCACCCTGGGGTTGGACACACTCCCTGCGTCATGGAGCTCTTGAGGTCAGAAGAACCGGCATATGCTGTTAATAAACAACATGAATTTCCAAATAAATAATACTGAAATATATCAACATTCAGGAAAAAAAAAAGAAAAGAAAATGGGTATAAAAATTATAACAATACCCAGAAATACCACAGCAGAAATGCATAAGCTTGACGTCACGCTACCCCCACTGCATTCATAGCAAAAAGAATGAGAAATAGATGATGCCCTCCTCATGAAACATTATGCATTTTCTGTTATTTGTTTTCTTAACTTTTTTTTCTTGCTACAACATTTCGGAACTTCGTTCAAGTGCGAATCTCATGCACAGACACAGCACAGCATAGACATGTCAAGTATAACACAGGAGAATCAGCATAGCCAAATGTCAGCTTAGACCACAAAGAGGTCAGATTTAGAAGTGAAAATGTCATTGGTAAATCTATGAGTGGGGCTTCTTGGGGCCAGAAACAAAAATCTAATTTAGCTCGGCTTGTCACAGCCGGCGAGGTGAATGGCAGACGGTAAAGGTTGTATTGTTAGATACATTAAGAATTCTGCAAAGATAATAAGAAGTACAATCCACATTTTGAAACAAACAATCATTAATGCTACTACTGTATTAAATACAGATTATTCTATGTTTTTATTTATTTATTTATTTTTACAGACGGTCTTTCGCACCAGCAGTGCCAGGAGTGTAAAAACTCTGATTTGTGTGTTTTTTTATTTTTCATTTAGCACACCAGCTACAGCCAGAGCCTTGGTAATTAATTCTTTTTTTAAACATGCACTTGTGTTCCAGACAATTGCAGGAGTTGATACCGTCATTGCTGATCAGAAACTCTTTTTAGTACATTCCATCTTCCAATATGGACTAATGTAGTGCTACAACAGGAGGTCATCGTATTCTATATTGCAGCCTTCATTTTAAGACACAAGTTGTACATAAATAAAACAGAATATGTTTAAGAAAAACCTATACCTCACCTTTAAATGACCTTGTGCGGCACAGCATAACATACAGGTTATAATAATTTACACTCACACAGCGGAGGTTCCAGGGGGTGACCTGTCCTCGCACACCAGCCCACAGGATGGAGATCTGGCAGATCAGAGTCGACCCAGAAGTCAAATTTATTGTGCCAGCCGTCAAAGTGCACCTGTTACAAAGTTTAGGTTAAAGTATATGTTCATATAATACAAGGTAATATAAAATAATGCTTTTTTTTAAATATTCCAAGTATTTTATTAAGCATAATCCTGGCCCTCCAAATGAAAAGAAATTGATTTACTGGCAGCTGGACGAGGTGGACAATATTCAAGTGCAATTATGCCATGAAAATGCTGACAATTTGTTTTAGTTATGTGATTAGTCGCCAAGATGATTTTTTACATGTACGATCTTTATATTATTTTACTTGTAATGAGATGCATTACTATGTCTTCTGATTTATTTATTTTTTTTTTTACAAACAAAAGACATGAAAACACAAAAGAATCTGCATAAAGTATGCTACATCTGGACCATCTCAGCATATGATCAGGCTCTAATGCGATTTCACAGCAATGTTAGATAGTTAAGAGACATTTGGTTTCATTCGCATCAATAAATCATAGCAAACATCATTAAGTGCAGATCAAACGTAGCCTAAAGTCCAAGAACATACGCTACTCTTATTTCTGTTTTTAGTGTAAAGAAAGGAGTGCTACTGTACTTCTGTGTCACCAGACACAATGGTCCATTAATTACGTTTTATGGTACAAACTGTTTCAGGTTTAGTCTGCTTGACAAATCTAAAAAACTGTAGAAAAACAGAGAAACAAATCTAATAAAACAAGACTGAAATAAGGTTATAAATATTATAATAAATATATAGTGAAAACCACTTCTCATTCAGAACTGCTTTAGTCCGACATGAACTGGATTGCGTCTGATAAAAATCAACACATTCAACAAGCTCTTCTGATTTGCAATAAAGCTCCACACTCCTAATACTGTACCTGGCATCTGACCACTCAATTTGGAAATAAATACAACTAGGGGATGTGTAGGGAAAAACCAATCAGGTTTCGTACTAAGATGCGATGAATCAAAAAGGCAGTATCTAATAATACAGTCAGTAAGAGCACACAGTCTTTAGAGCACCGACAACGCCCATAATGCAAATGTACAATAGCAGCACACACTTGCCTGTCAGTTCATAGCATCATCATGAAAACAAGGACTCTAGGAATTTAGGAAAGTTCCGTTAAACACTTCATTTAGGCCCCAAGTGGCACAACGGTAAAATGCTTGCCCTAGATCATAAGTTCGAATCCCAGGTGATGCTGTAGCTTCCCAGGGACCTGGAGAGCTGATTGGCCGAGCTCTCTGAGGGGGAAGGACTTAGCGCTTTTACATCAATCATAGCTTTAAAGCCATTCTTGCGTGTCCTCTGAGTATGTTACCCCATTCCCGACGGTGCAGGAGTAGTAGCCTTAATGTGGGAGTGTCCTAATGACGAGTAGGAATTGGACATGACTAAATTAGGGAGAAAATCAGGAAACCACCTCCAAGCCCAAACTTTGTCATCCTCAGAAATAAACTCCAAAGTAGAAAGTGTGGAGGAAAAAAAAACAAAACAACTTTGATGATAATGTCCAGAGGACACGTTCAAAAGAAACACTTAGGTCTGACAATAATGCCTGTGGGACATTTCCAATAAAAGATCTGTATTTCATAATAATGTCCATGAGGAATATGTGATATAAATACCTTGTTCTGGCAATAACGTCTACAACATAAAAAACAAGTTCTAATAATAATAATGCCCACAGGAGACAATAGAACACAAAGGCACCGTTTGGTAATTGTCCATTGCCCAGACATGTTTCTGATGTGAAGATGGTGTCTGTGTTGTTCTTTAGCTCACCTTCACTCTGTAGTCTTCAGTATCAACAATGGAGGCCACGCGGATCAGCATGGGGTTTCTCCTGTCCACCACCTCTACCTTCATGTTGTTCAGAAATCCGTGAGGAGCTCTCTGCAGACAGACAGTGCTGATCAGAGCCTTCCATGGCTTTCTGAATACAGTAGGCACAAAAATTACAACTCCAAGCTATTGTGAAAGAGGAGCGAGCCTGCTTTAATTAAAGTGCCATTCAAAAACATGTACAGCCTCGAGGAGTCCCTTTTATAGCCAGGTAGAAAAATGAAGCTGAAATGTATTAATAATTATGATTAATAATACTCACGTGTGGCTAATAAATCCTGTGCCTATACATGTAAACCTAATCCTAACCTTTATTTTGGTAACACCTTTTATTCTTACAGGTTTTACATTTAGTATATATGAAAGCTATTTTTTCTTATAGAGGCCACTAAATACCCCACCCCACCCCCACAAACGTGTTTACATGAGCAAAAACGGAAATAGAAGCATACACAAGGGGCGTTTTTTTTGTTGTTGTTTTTTTTTTAACACACTATACAAAATGTTGTCTCGTGCTGATGTGACGATCATTCTTTGCTCACCATACAAAAGGCTTGGCTCGGAACCGCAGAAGCACCATTGTCTTCTAAATACTCCTCCCATATGAAATGCTCCGGATTCGGGTGTCCTTGAACAAGAGCCAACAACACAATCTGATTAGAGAAGGGCATCACACATGCTGCCAGGCTCATTGCCTTAGTGAGAAACGTGACAAGCACGTGACTGTATAAGTTGCTAATGGCTTGAGCTAATGGAAAATGTTTCAATGGTACCAGATGTGAAATAGAAGGAGCATATAACTCACTGTCTGATACAGGAAATGGCTCATACGGCATTATCTGTAACATCTAGAATTATTTGTTATAAAGTTTTTCTGCTTATAAGTCAGGCGTATATGGCTTATCGGACTGTAAACCCTTTACAGCCAAGGTTGACTAATTGTAAAATTAATTTAAAAACCTCCCTTTAGTACAGATTCATTTCCTGCATAAAAAACAAGTAATTAAATATCACGCTCATTATTTACATTTGTATAATGATATTCAAAGTATCTATTGGTGTAAGCCTGATTAAGTAAAAGTTGACAATATTTGTACGCCGCTAGTTTTTATAGATATTAAGAATTATTTTTTAATTTTTTTATCTAATGTGGCACAGATCTGATTTTAGGGCTATCTGAATGAAAACATACTGTATACTGTATCATGTTTTTCAGGTTGGATCTGAGTCACTTTCTTACGTGGTCCTAGTGGATAAATATCTGATACATGGTCAGGTGACTTGAATGAGAATGGTCATATCAAAATTCATGCGACCTACTGTGGTTTACCTCGGTCAGCACCGGCACCACAGGGACAGCAGAGAAAGTAGCCAGTGGAGGGTAAGTGAAATCAGTGATGTGGCGGATATTTAGGGAATTTAGTCCAAAACAGGAGGTAACAGGGTTTGAAATAATTTCCCTGAGCAAAGATGTATCGATGTGCACATGTGTCAGATAAGTCACTCGTAATTATGAACATGAACCATCACAAAATAAAAAAAATCCACTCTGAACAAAAAAAAACTGTATGGAATGATGTGGCTAGTAATATGAACATTAGATTACACAAGGTAAATTTAAGTGACCATTTAATTAGGCTCAGTAGCAAATATTATAACTTTGATGAAAAGTGGGTTTCGATTTATGATCTTCAACACTATAAAAAACAAACGAACAAACAAACAAACAAAAATAAAAAGTCCCGGTTATGCTCCCCAGACCCATTGAGGGTCAACGGGCCCCACTTAGTGCCACTGAAATGAGCTATTGAAAAATAATTCTATGAAAATCATGAAGTCATTTCGTTAGCAATGAAGCTTACTTAGCTTATGTCTTTACTCACGTACTCTTTGTGCAGTAGGTAAGTAATATATACAGTAATCCTGTCTGCATTCATCTGGGTTTAAACTTGAGCCAAGGCACTTACTCAGAGGAGGAACAGCTGTGCTACAGTAGCTGCCATCACTATGAACCAGCCTTCCCCATCCCGCTGCTACAGCAGCATACACTGCTCTCTGACAGCAGTGTAACTTTCTCCAAAAGGTCTCCATGAATATGACCATCACACTTGATTAGGGAACAGGTCAGCTATTCTACTGTATGTACAGTACATCAAATGGCAAAAATGTGTGAACATTCAACCATTTGCAGGTCTTCCCTACACCTACAATATGTACAGTTGAGATTGTGAGCATAAACTGTACAATATAGCATAAACACTGTATTTATACGGTTTCTTCATACATATCACATGATATTCACATAATGAATTAAGGTTCAAGTGCCATACAGTTTATTTGGTGCAGCACAACCCTTACCACACTGTTAAGTGTTATTTCCATGCCTGTGGATGGGAATCACCAGGCAGCAGCTGGATATAATATCACGATACCTAGGTGCCAATTCTATTTATTTTGACAATCTCACAATTACCCTGATTTGATAATATTTTTTTTCCTGATTCTTTTATAATTCTAAAAAAAAAAATTGCAAATACTTTGCTCCTACCACACAGGATGTAGTGCTGCATGCCAACTTAAATAATAGCTCAAATAAAATAAAAAAAGAAATAAATAATCGATTCTGGGGTCAATGTGTCAGTACACGAACTGCCAAACAACGAATCAGGATGCATAGTTGAACTGGGTTTTCCTCCATCTCCAGAGAATAACATAATTCTTCCTGCATATTTTTGCATTTAGAATGATTTTTGAAGATCGTCTCAGTAGTAACCCGGTCTCCGTTTTCATTTCTGACCAAATAAACGGCTAGCCCTCCTCCATAAACAACAAAATCCCACTCTTTAACCAGTATTTTAAAGCATATACTTTAACAGAATCTATTGTATTTTATAAGCACACAATGTCTGCCACATATAAGTGAATTGAAGCTGTGGATAAAGAACTGTATCCGGTCATGTGCTGCTTACACAGGCGATATCTTTGTCAGATTGTGCAGTATGTGAGTAAAGACATAATCCTGTCTGCATTCATCTGGGTTTAAACTTAAGCCAAGCCAGTTACTCAGGGGAGGAACGGCTGTGCTAGCTGCTATCACCATGAGCCAGCTTTCCCCAACCCACTGCAAAAGCAGCGTTAGACTGCTCCATCTCTCTCTCTCTCTCTCTCTCTCTCTCGCTCTGACAAACAGTGTAGCTTTCTCCAAAAGGTCTCCAGTGCTCAATTGCATGGTCCCGTGCTCACACAGCAGCCTGACAAATGATAAAGCCAAACTAAAAAGCAAAAGATAACAGAGGGAGGGCAGATTTTACCCCAACACACCACTGGTACATGGCTCGATATATAATGAATGCGCCTGAGAATTAATGTAGTAGGCTGAGCTATTTGGAGAAAGATGATGACAGCTGCAGTTTGGGTAAAAACTTGGGTACAGCTTTTAGCTTGGCACAACTCAGCAGACCAGAAGAAAAGAAATGAGGGTTGAGAGAGAGGAGCGAGACAGACTCAAACAAATGGACATAGAAGAGAGCGGAGACAGAGAGCGAGAAAAAAAAGAGGGAACCAGACACTATGAGAACTGTATATAATCCTATTAAAGTCTGATATCTGACAAACTGGCTGGCTTTTAGTTACATGTTTAAGAAGTGATTACTCAACCTTTTGTGCCCAACGATCATAATAAAGTAAAGACTGAAGGACAACAGCACTTTACAGTAGGTAAGAACTAGTGTCAGATATACAGTAATGTTCTGGACCCCTACGCTATTGTAAGTCTATAAATCTTAAAAACTCTCCACTTCTAAAGAGATTCATTACATTTTCTCACTCATTCATCAGGAAGACAATTTAGAAGGACAAGATTGTTATACGTGTCAGGTTCTCATTTTACTGTTAAAACATTCACACATTTGAAGGAAGAACCCTTCCTTATGTACTACATTGGAACCTCGGATTGCGAGTAACACGGTTTGCAAATGTTCTGCAAGACGAGCAAAGTTTTTCAATAAATTTTGACTTGAAAAGCAAGCAAGTCTTGGTTTATGAGTGCCGAGTAATCCATCTCGCCTGCTGGGTCTTAGTGCTCGTCTCTTTCTGGTATAATCAACATCTCCCTCTCTGTTTCAGCGTGTTTTGTGCGTGCATGTAATTTGACACCGACACACGCACACACACACTCTCTCGCCTTTACACCCCGCTCCCCGGCTTCACGCGCACATACAGACACACTCTCTGCTTTACACAGAAAACTCAGCTCTCTTGCAATTCTTTTCAAATGTAAAGTGCTGGTTCATTTTTTTTTTTTTTTTTTTTTTTACTTTACAGCAGTGATTCTGATAATATGCACTCATGCGAGTGTCATTAGAGAGATTTTTTTCCCCTGTTAAAACAGTGTTTCCGTTGTGTGTGTGTTTGTTGTGAAACTTAAAAAGCGAGGTGGGGGAGGGAGGAGGAGTTTTACTGTGTAAGACGAGGTGAGGGAAGGGGCTAATTCCACCCACACACGGTGACTGTGTGCACAAACTGAAACACTTATCTGTCTGGATTTATTTTTACTTTTTTATAGGTAAAGTGCAGGTTAATTTGTTTTATTTTTATTTTATATATTGTATTAATAATTTTATGTATTTATGTTATTTTTGGGCTGTGGAACAAATAATTTGAGTTTTCCTTATTTCTTATGGGAAAATTCGATTTGATTTGCAAGTGTTTTGGAATACGAGCCAGCTTCCCGAATGAATTATGCTCGTAATACAAGGTTCCACTGTATTTGAAAATATTAAAAATAGTACATATAGAGATAAACTTAATACAAAAGGTTTTCATATTGTTGCATGTGTGTTTTAGAGGTACAGTATTTTGTCTTAAAATGTTTGAAAAGTAAAAGTTTTAGTTCGTTTTTGTTCTGGATTGAACCAGCCACTCAACTTCAGTACATGCACAGACTTGTGATTGGCAACAGAAAAGCCTCATCATCTCGAGGTTGCGAGTTTGAATCTCAGCTGAGCAGCTTGCCCATGCTTGTCAGAATAACCGAGTTGCAGGTTTGCCCTTTCATACTGATCACAGTTACACTAGCCCATTATGGGTGCGGGTGAATTGAAATTCTTGTTTGACTAAATTTTGATTAACAACAAAACTTTTCACTTGCTCACTCATGTTCATTCCATCATTTCATCAATTCATCTTAAAACAGCAAGTTAATTCGATGAATTTAAGCTCAAGTTGAGAAAACTCCAACATCTATTGCATCATGTTGCCTTAATACAGTATTTCGAGTTCTCATGTCTCTAGACATTTTTTTTAAAACAGGGTATTAACTAGTGCACAACAAAAACCGAAATAATTATTATAAATCGCATTAAAAAGGTAAATCTGTCATATCTGAACTAGTCAGCTAATTAGATCTCTTTAGTGAGCTAGCTGGTTCCTGTAAAGTTTTGTTTTTAATTTATGTTGTTGCATGTATGTAGCACCTTGGTCCTGGAGGAACGTTGTTTCGCTTCACTGTGTACTGAACTGTATATGGTTGGAATGACAATAAAAGCCTACTTGACACAGTCAGACAAACGTGAGCAGGAAACCTGATGACTTGCCTCGAAAATAAATGGATAGTTCAGTCTCGTACAAGGTCGTGGGAAGCCGGAAGCCTATCCCAGGGGACATGGGATACACCCTGTACAGAGTGCTACTCCATCATAGGGCACAAGAACACACACTCACACGATGAAGAAGTCTGGAGACACCACTTAGCCTAATCTCCATGTCTTTGTCGTAAAATCACCAAGCACGGGGAGAGTGATCTCCATGCGCACAGACCTGAGGTGGCAATTGAATCCTTGACCCTGGAGGTGTGAAGTTGCGGTGCTAAACACTACACCAACCATGCCACTTACAAATCTATTCAAGGTGGCCAAAATACAAGAAGTTGAGTTAGATGATCATTTACTGACTAGCTTTCCACTTTAAAACAGTTCGTTACTGTGAGTCGATGACTAAGCTTAAGTTGAGAAAACTCTAACATCTATTGCATCACGTTGCCTTAATACAGTATTTTGAGTTTTCATATCTCTGCCTTTTTACAGCATTTTAACTACTGCACAGAAAAAAAAAATGAAACGGTCCCAACAGTAGAACAGAGAGACAGACAAAAGTGAGCAGGAAAACTGAGCACATGCCGTGAATAGAGATGAATAGTTCTTTGAATTCTGTACATTGTTCTGTATGTATATATGTTGATAAGAATTGTCTTGCTAAAATTGCTACTTTCTTTAATAAAATTTTGAGACCAGGACGGACACCCCCACAAAAATAAATTTAAAAAACCCTCATGGCTTGGTACCTACCCTGAGGTGCTGTGAGAGGTCGTCCGTGATCCTGGCACCAGCCCACAGGGTGGATATGGGGGCTACTGGCATCACACCTGAGCAAAGCCAAACAAAAGAGAAACACGTACATGTCTCCTACTTATTTTTACATTTAATTACAAACTTGTGAATAAATTGTACTAAACACTTAATCGTTGTCAGAAAAAGAATATAATTAACTTATAGCATGTTGGCATATATGTAAGCTTTACTGATTGAACACTATTGCTACTGGATGCTTTCAGCTCTAATATGACAAACATAAAAGCAAGAGAAACCTGCAAGGGGAAATAATGTGGACTATGGTGAGTAAGAACATTTCTGCTCCGTGCATGTGTGTGTTCTGCAGTGCGTCATGAGATGACTATTCTAGTTGGGAAGGCTCAGAGCTTCTCCTGCTGGAAGCAAGCAGTATGACAGAAAGAAGAAAACAATTTCCCTTTTTTTAACACATTGAACAATATGCTAATCTTCTTTAAACATTGTTTCTTTTTTTCTTTTTCTAAGGGATTGCACTTAATTGTGTATGCTTCCATTTAAACTATATTTTATTACCCAATTCTGGCAGGCATGATAAAATATCAATCTTAATCAGATTAATTTTATACCCAACATCTATTACCTAACATAATAATTAGTCCATTTAATTAAATTAGTACACTTAAAACATGGTACATTAGGAAACACTTTTAAATAGATCCCTGACAGTTTATCCTGCAGGCATTATGCTGTCCTTAAGTGTTTCAAAAGCCAATCAGATACACTTTTCCATATATAAATGCAGAATATGAGCCGTGACATGCCTCCAGAATTTCACACCTTCATACATTCATTACACATTTAAGCCAAGGGCTTAATAATAATAATAATAAGAAGAAGAAGAATCCAGGTCAAATCTAAATTCTTGAATATTTATTTGCTTTTTTGTGTTGGTTTTAACATCCAATATTGAACCAGATAGTTTGGCATCTTGCTTACCAGTAATCGTATGTATCGTCCCAGTTGTCAAAGTGAACCAGGAACCGGTTGTCTACGATGTCGGCCACAGAGGCCACGCACACCAGACAGGGGTTCTTCCTGTCCACTGCCTCCAGTTTCATGCCCACTTCAAATTTTGAGGTGGTGGTAGTCTGTTTAAAGATATCCATCTTATTTAGAGAGCTAACCTCCTCATGGGTGTACAATAAAAAAAGAAGAAAATTAAAATAGATTTAAAAACATCTGTTTTGTATGCCAAGGCATTTCAGGTATTTGTCAGCTTAAAAGATAATTAAGCATAACCATGTTCATCAGAGTTTTACAGCTGACCTCTGTTCAGATCTTATTATCAGCTAGATATCAGCTGTTATATTTTCTAATCTGCATTTTATAAAAAAGAAAATCCTAATACATTAAATGTGCACTATTGTATACAGTAGACCCTCAGGTGATTTTGGCTGCAATTAGATCAAGGGTTTAAAAGATGGCACCATTTAAATTAAAATATTATGATGAAATTTAACACACCTAAAACACACCTTCTGGGGTTTCGTGACATTACCTAGACTGTACTGTCTGTAAAATGGCTATGGCATTTAATAACTGATATTAAGCCAATTCTAGCTGCACAAATTTAAAAGGATTTTTTAAAATATATATTTTAGCTGGGAGCTGAGATACCCATAAAAATAAAACCATGACATTACTACTGCAGCTGTTTATTTCTGGACTATTAAATACCAGTATCTTTCAGTCTGTGAGAGACATTCTCCTGCTTCTGGTATAATCTGTGCATATATTGTGCACTTACACTGTTTTGGGATTTGAACAGATTCTTTGGTGCAGCCTGAGCATTGCAAGACTCCAGGTATTTCTCCCAGTTAAACTCATTCATCTTATAACCTGAGAAACAGAGAGACAGACAACGAGAGCAAAATGTCATGAGAAAGATTAAAAGTTAAAGAGCACAAGGAGAGAGAGAGAGAGAGAGAGAGAGAGAGATTATTCACTACAGAATGAGAAAATATAAAGATTATCTACTCTTTATGATGTGACTCATTAATCCTGATTTATCTATAAATGTAATTAATTTAACAATGTAAGAGCGTAACCCAAGCACCATTTGTCTTTGTCTTTATATTATCTTTTATAAACAGACTAAATAAATGAATCTCTATCCTTTAAAACCAAGTGGCACAGGTGGACAGTTGATTAGGGGGGGGGGGGGGGGGAAAGACAGCTTGCCATCTGCCTGGTGGAAACAAGAAACATGGTTAACATGTTCTTTCTATCGCCGCAGGTCACAGCCTGTGATCCCCCCATACCTTTTGGAGGGTGTAGTTTGCGACCTGTGGACTCGCACCATCCGGCCGGTCGGATATCAGGGGAATCGGCATTAACCCAGAAGTCGTAGCACTCTGAGTAACCGTCGATGTGCAGACGCAGACGGAAGCCGATCACCTGCAGAACACACACAAGTGAAAGAGCAACCGATGCAAAGTATTCTATAACAATTGTCTCAAAAAAAGCATCTTCAAACCATCATCATCATCTGATGCATTAAAGAGAGTTAGAATATACAACAAGGTCCTCTTCGAATGGAGGACTCTTCAGACAGTGTGCTAACCTCAGCCACGGAGAGCACACAGAACATAGAAGGATGCAAGGGGTCGAATCCCTCTAGCCTCATCCCCGCTTTGAAGCCGTTCTTGCCGTAAGGAAATGACTGGTACTGAAAAAAAAAATTGTATAAGACCTGAACATTATACTCCAACATTATAACTAACTAGCAGGTGTAGTTACACATTATAGCACCTCTTTTCCATGCAAAACTTGTGTTTAATCATTCTCCAGTCTTTCATCAATGGTCGGATTATGACCACTACACTGCTGTTGAATTTAACCCATGATCCTGCAGCAGGTCAAGTTCAGTGGGGTAGAGAAAGAGGTGATCGATTTGTAGAATCTGATGGCGCTCAGTCAGTAAGTGAAATTATGTGCCACATGTATGTAATAAAATCGCAAATGCAACAGAACATCTCAGTGACTATTGAAACAGCATCCAGGAAACAAACAAAAAATCATTACAGGTGCATTTCATGTCACTGGTATTGATTACTGAGAAGGAGCGTCCTTGCACTCTGGTTGCCATGGAAATGGCTACTAACTCATATTTCTAAGGAGAACAGATGTCTTGTCAAATCCTTTCAAGGAGAAAGCAGCCCTGATGACGAGCATGACGAACGCTGCGGGCGTCCTCTATGAGGCAGATGGCAAGCAACAGAGTTCTGACGTCATCCAGATGTAGAGCTCAAACTATTTCTCCCCCTAATTATATACCACTGACCTATGATTATAAGATTTACAGGATTTATAGGCTCTCCCTTGTGTATAAGGAATGTGTTATTGCTACAGACAAAAGCTTTGGCACACTGGCATTTACTGAGAAAAGTGGCTAGGGAAAAACTTCCTGAGATGACCTGACGAGAGAATCCTTGAGAAGAACCAGACTCCCTGCAGAACCTGCCCTCTTCTGGTAGACACTGGTTAGTGAGATTATAAATCAACTGTATTATGAAGCCAAATCGTACTAAGGATTTAAAAAATCTCAGTATTAAAGTTCTATAAAATCTAGTTTGCGCTAGAAGTTGCCTGTATGTAAACTTGCTTATTACGAATGTCTTGAACATCTGTACTTTCAGTCCTTTTCAAAGAAGAGAGTAACAATTTTTTTCTCAAACGTCTGATTGCACTAATATCAGAAGTCTTTAAACCTTTTTATCCCTGAATAATAATTGGGATAAATAAATACTTCAAACATTATATGTAACATTTCCCCCCCAACATGAACTAGAATACGATTTATTTTCCTTCTACAATGAACACACATTTATTTACTCAGTTCATTTCACTGTAAATGAGCAATAAACACTGCTGCTTGATGTTTGCACATTTACACAATTTCACACGTGTTCATGTGACTAAAGCAACACTTGACATTTCAAACTATCTATAAACAATACTTTGTCTGCAAAAAAAATTAATAATAATAATAATAATAATAATAATAATAATAATTGCTTATCATCTTGTCAGAATCAACTATTCACTCAGATGGCTGACGTTTTATTTCACAGAGCAACATCATATCTTCCTCAGACTTGCATTTAAGCCACCATTATTGAGCGCAACATCTGTCAACAGCTTTTCCAATCAATATGCTTCCTTACACAAATGCTGCCTTTAGGATTATAATTCTGCAAGCCCGACCTTTGTAGCAGCTGGCCTAAGCAGCTCAGGGAAATTTGCAGTGTGAAGGGCTTACCTACATGACTTATTCACCGAGCAAATGACCTGCAGAAAGCTCCCTTCAATAAAGACAGTGCTGGAGGCACAAACACTCTGCTCAACACATTCATCATAAAGAGAACTATTATGCAGCAGCAATAAGGTCTCAACACAGAAAGATGCTCAACAAGCAAACAGACCAAAGAAAATGATGTCTGAAGTAAACAGGTCCGATTCAGTGAACACTCAAGTCAGCAAATCTTTCCCATGCTGCCTGTTAGGAATAACTATAAATATTAGTCCCATATGGGAACACTACTGAAAGTACTTATGTCTGATTTTTTGCTACCAACAAAAGATTTCACACCAAATTTAAGCAAAAACAAACCTTTGGTATCAAGGAACTATTCCAATTTTGCCTTCATTTTAAAATTGAGCGCAGCGGGACGCCCAGCAAGTAACGGCATGTTCACTACATGTGCCTTCACTAGTTTCAAAGTCCAGCTTTATCATCATAATAAGACACTTTAACACTGAGCAAGCACTTCTACTCTAAAGTAACTCGAGCCCAGTGCTGACAAGTTACAACATTAAGCCATAAATGAGTACATACAAGTAGCAAAAATATCACTATTTGCAGATAAAAACTAGATAAGCTTACAGAAAACCCAGAGCTAGTGTTGGCTCTGAGCCGTCTATCCAGCAGATGCTCTTGCACAGGCATTAGTCTGCGTATTTTGGAATAAACATAACAGAAGCCAGACTACTTCATCGATCTCTGCCACAAATAGCACAGGCTTGGTAATGCGGCTTATTATACAGTACGTTGGCCTTAGACTATGACAGACTTGTGCTTGCATTCTGTACATGTACCGATGCATTTTAACTAGCAAATGTTTAAGATGTCAAAGAGTACATTTGTTTTTGTGGCAATAAAATACAAGGGCGTTCAAGTCAAACTGGGACAATAAACGTTCTCCTAAATGAAAGCGTAAACGATTGACATCTACTAAAGACTTCAAACACAGCACGATGATGAGACTCCAGTAAAAACGCAGTAAAACATCTGAATAATGCAAACATCGTATATTATAATACATTATAAACGCTGAATGTTCACGGGAATACCTGCAGTCTCCGAACCACCTAAGTAGGGATTGACATTCACATACTGTACATACGGCCGTCTTGTTTGCAGATATATGCTGTCTTTTTTTGCATATGCAAACATGACGGCTGTACGTATGTGAATGGAAGGCCTGATCCTTGAAAATTAACAGAGAACTTTTCACTAACTTGCGGAAGAGACGCATCTGTCTGTGGGAATTGTACACACAATCATTCACAAACACACCTTGCACATTACTGGAACTCGACCGGAAGGTATTGCCCCCGTTTGCACATGGACCAAGCCATTTACACACGTTTGGGCCATTAAAGGGGTTCCTGGGAGGCCAGCGTTTCAAACATGAAGCAACCAGTCCAATCATGGCATACTAAGAAACCTTTCTACTCTGATGCTATGCAAGCACTAGTGAAACACAGGGATACATGCAGTAGTATATGTATTATATAGTGAAACAAAGGGAATTTTTAGTCTCATAACTGTACGCTGTTATTCTGCACAATCAAAAGTCCTGGTTTGACTTGAAAACCTCTCATGCGATGTTCCCCATGAAAATCCTGTAAAGGTAAATCACAATCGGAGCAGTGTCACTGGTGTTGGTTTGGAATTGGAGGAAAATTATATTAGATCGTATATGCCATATAAACGCTCGGGTGAGTCATCACCACACCTCGACTTCGGAAACAAACTCACAAACTGTCTGGAGAGAGAAAAGTGTAGAAGAGCGAGTCAATAATTCAAATGCATTTAGAACTAGAGGAGATTTATCAAGCTGGATACAAAGTTTTCATATGAGCGTTTATATAAGAAATGTGGTTTCCATTAAAATCCTGTACATCCTGAACATCCTGAAAGACAGCGTATGTTTTGGATGCTTCTGAGTGTGAGCCATTTTGCATATAAGAAAACTAACTGGCACAAACCTTGGCTTGGTTGACTTTACATCATATCATTTGCATATGGATTATACTGATGAATTTAAATCGCTTATTTTTATTACATTTACAAAAGTACTTTGCAGTCTATATCACAAACACACCTTCATGATAATTCACGAGTCAAGGACTAAACACCATCCAGCACATTTGGTGGAAATCAAATGTTTTATTACCATTATTAAAGAATATAAAGATTAGGCAAGGACAATCATATAATTTAAGACAAATAAAGCTTCAATTTGAGTAAATTAAATAGTTATATTTAATCCAATTAGATCAAAAGAAATTACGCTGACAATCTGGGTATTCAAGTCTATGCATACTCTTAAACCATAAATTAATCAGCCTACCATATGCTAACTTATTGTTAGTAGCATTATTATTATTATTATTCAGGACGTCAAAATAATCCTGATCACTTCATGCTCCCAGCTTTCTGTGCACTTGACCTTTCATGGATTTTCACATCATGCAAATAAGCAATGTCAGGAGCATACTATGTGTTTTTTAACATACACATGTGTAATCTGTATTATCCTCATTGGGAAGGTTTTCATTTTACCTATATTGCCAGTGGTATTTGCGTCGGTCTCTGTGCAACTAATCATTTTGCACGCCATGATGCATTTTCACTAGTTAGCTAGAATTAGCAAACCAGATTTCAACCACATGGCCACCCTTGGGGAAACCCCCTATACTCAAAGTGTGACTGAGTGTTGTATATTACATAGCACCAAGGCAGTGATTAACAGGCAGCTAGGCACACAATTTCTAGAGTAAGAGAAAGGTGTGGAATATATTGTTCTTTTATATAATACTCGCTATCCGTCACATTGCCAGTGTTATTCATAACCCGTTTATAATACCATAGTAGCATGTTAATTATATCCTCAGGGTCAGAAATACACGGACTGAGCCCCTAATACAGTGGAACCTCGGATTGCGAGTAACGTCGTTTACGAGTGTTCCGTAAACCGAGCAAAGATTTTTAATACATTTTTAATCTGAAACCGAGCAAGTATTAGTTTACGAGCGCCGAGTATCATGCATCACGCATGCGTCTCTTATTTTGACACCAAGCGTCACTCTTGCGCTGCGGAATTCTTTCAGCATCTCTTATGTATGTGCGTGCGCGTAATTTGACACCGACACACACACAAACAACCTGACACACGCACAGACCCTCCTCTTGCCTTTTCACCCCCTCCCTGGCTTCACAAGCACACAGAAACTCTGCTCTGTCGTGATTCTTTTCAAAGGTAAGGTGCTGGTTCATTTGTTTTGTTTCCCTTAGTATGCTCACGTCAGTGTCAGAGAGATTTCTTTTTTTCCTGTTAAAACGTTGTTTCCGTTGTGTGTGTGTGTGTGTGTGTGTGTGTTTGTGTTCGTTGTGAAACTTAAAAAGCGAGGTGGGGAGAGGGAGGAGGAGTGTTGCTGTGTAAAACGAGGCGAGGGAAGGGGCTAATTCCACACACACACACACACACACACACACACACACACACACACACACACACACACACACACACACACACACACACACAGCGCCTGCGCACACCAATGGAAACACTTATCTGTCAGGATTTATTTATACTTTTTTAAAAGTTAAATTGCAGATTAATTTGTTTTATTTTCATTTTATAAATTGTATTAATTATTTTTATGTATTTAATTTTTGGGGCTGTGGAACGAATAATTTGAGTTTTCATTATTTCTTATGGGAAAATGATGATTTGGTTTACGAGTGTTTTGGAACACGAGCCCACTTCCGGAACAAATTATGCTCGTAATCCAAGGTTCTACTGTATAAGACAACAATACTAAAAAGAGTTTGTTGCAACAACATTGGTGTATAATACATTTTAGGCACAGCACTACAGTGTATTACTTTGCAGTACAGCCTCGACTTCATGCACTTTCGCCCATGAAATATAGAAATCATCCCAGTAAGGATGATCAATTACACTGTTTAGAAATGTTCTTCCATAAGAACACTGAAATGCAACAGCTATTTTATTCAAAGAGAATTAATTTCAATATCCACTTTAAACATAATGAAAGGTCTTCACACATTCCTTGTCATAAATCCATGTTTTCACAATGATCACTTCTTGTTATTCCATTATTATACACTTTAAATAATCTGCCAGATATACAGTGGATACCCGAGTTGTCTTGGTCTGTATATATTATAGCTGTCCCTTTACACCTCACTGAAGTGTACATCATGTGGCCAAATCTCATTCTCTGAATAAGGGACTATTACTACTGTTTTGTTGGTAACAGGAAATCAGGTGTCTGTAATGAGAATGGATAGAGCTAGATGTTGTGCATGATAAGGTTGAAAATGCGCATGGTTTAAACATTCACACAATATAAAAAGCTCACAGTTCCCACTCCTGACTGGCGTTATTTTTAGTCCTGCGCAAAACCCGAAGCATAAATCGCTTGTTCAGACTTAAATCAGCAGTGTCAGGATAACGGTGCATTTCAACAATAAATGCTTGCCGATTAATTCTTACCTCGGTAAAAAATCTCACGGGGGCTGCGCTAGCCCTTTCCTCTTCCAAGTACTGATCCCATGACCAGGGCCTCTTCTTACTTGTAACTGCTCCAATTCAATAACACAGTCATAAATATAAAACGTGTAAAAATTTTATGTTTACGCTGAGTGGAACACTAACACCTGCTATAAAGGACTCTTAAATTGTAGTGCTGAATTAATTAGCAGTAAACAACAAGCCTTTAAGGCTGGATCACATGAAAGACGTTTTACCGACTGAAGTAGACAGTTTATTTTTCATCTTTGTCGTGTCTTCTTTCGGACGTTCCTGGAAAAGAAAGTGGGGATCCTTTTATTATCCGAGGGAAAAACGGTCAGCGATGAAGATGAGATGAAGGCCAGGTTGTTAGTCTGTACTCACTCTGAGACAGTATTCCTCTGACACACTTCTAGGATTCAAACTCTGTTTCCTTTTTTTTCTGTCCTCTCCCTGCATCATTAGAGAACTCTGGAATGACATGCAAACAATGGCGGGTATTAAAAGAACTGCTAGAAAGAATGAAAAAAAAAAGACTCCACTAGGATTGTGATTGAAAGACGATTTATATTTCAACTCTCAAGAAGCACTAGTGCCATGGTGTTCCCAACAGAATATATAGATTTTAACAATAAATGCTGAAGGATATTGTTTAGATTTTTACTTATAGCTCATACTTATGTGTTGTAAAAGTGCTGCAAAGTTATACTATATGCCACTGTGCTTTCCGACAATTGTATTAAATCCATAAAACTTCAAAATGAATGTAATGAAACATTATGATATATTTTTTAAAAAACTGTGAATCAGCGAATCCAAAAGACCGACTGAATTTAGATTACTCAGCTGAGCAAAACAAACACTACTGCTTGATCAGTACAGTCATAGAAAAAGTGCATATTATGCAACCCCCTTATTTTATCATATTAAATTAAATGAAGTAAATTACATAAAAATGGGATCAAATATTTTACTGTGACAAGCTGCAAAGTGCCTAAAGATTATTTAAATTAATCTGTCTGTGTGGATTATTACTATTAAAAAATTGGTTGTTCAATTAAAAAACATTAGCAGCAGCTTCATTTCCCCTCTCATCAAGCATTCAGCACCACCAGTATAACAATCAGCACCTGTTTCTCACTGGTTCTTGACTTCTTTATAGACCACTGTGTGGCTTAACAAACAAACAAAAAAACTTCCTCTGAAATTAGTCAGGTTACAGGGGCTGGAGTGAAAAGCAGAGCCAAAAAACTTGCTAAAAATGAGAGCCAAAAAAGTCCTTCAGAAGCCTGGAGAGCTGTCTCTGCAGCTTAAATTAATCATACAAGACAGTCTGGCCCTTTGAAAGCAATATATGGAGAGATGACTGGTGACTCAAGACACTTGCACACACTGTACTGTACGTAGGTGTTCTAAGGATGCTTACATTCCAAAAGCCTAGTTTTCATTCTTGTATACCTTAAATTCTTGTAAGCACTTAAAATTTAAATAAATGTCTTGAATGAAAAAAAAAAAGCCTACAAAGGTTGTTCGGAACTAAATACACTTTCTGCTCAAACAACCAAACCATGTACACAACGGTTCACTTGCACAGTTAGGGTTAGAGAACTGGGTTAGAAATAGCGTTTCCCAGTGAAACATACAGTATAAAGGTTAAATTTTTATGTTAGTTCTTACACAAAAACACTTAGTCATGTGTAAATGTTAGTACCCCCTATGTGTTAATACTTTTTGCCACCACATTATATACATACACACATTAGAACAGGTACACAAAAACAAATCAAATCAATTAACACATTTTTAAGACATTATTTTTTAAAAGAACATTAAAAGTGTAAAAGTTTTTTATATTGGCATAAAAACATCATCTTAAAACACCCTAATACCTTCATCTGGTGACGTTAAAAGCAGAACAACGTTTAAAAAAAGTGATTAAAGTTATGACTGACATGATTGTCTTCACCTATTATTAAAAATGTTGTGTTAGACTTGGGACCACAGAAATACATATAAAATGTAAGTATTAAACATTTAGGCTGCAGAGACTCGGTTATAAAAAAATAAAATAAATAAAAAACAGGTATTATAGATACTGTTTAGTAACCACACCAAGTATGGCACTATTCCAAAATCAACACTAGGCTTAAATGACTCTCAATTAGGTGTTTGCACTCACCTAATCCACCCTATCAGGGAATCGGCGCTCCGGCTCCCATTCCAATCACATTCTACGTCTTGATGGCGAATCACTCCAAAACCTGCCAATAAATAAATAAATAAATAGCAAGGGCTTTCAGACAAACCCCATCGGAACATCTGTTTAGTCTAATGTACAAGTGGCAGTAATTTGCACACTGCTGCACTGAGCCATTATCTAGACCTACAGCACCCAATTAAAGCAGTTATAAAAAGGCTTTCCAAATCCTCAAGGATTCTCCCACTCCGGGGGATCACTGATCATAATTAGTCAGTAAATATACCGCACACAGATATCACCTGTCTCCTGAAATTCAGTTACAACACACACATATTGTAGAGGCATGCAGAGGTATAAGCAGTAGGACAGCTGTTAATCACCCGATATACTGTAAAGGCTCTGTGGGTTGACTGGCACTGGCAGAGACCATGTCAATAAAGCACTGATAATGTGGTTTGAATTTTACATTAAAAAGACTAAAACTAAAGAAACTCTAAGCTGCAATTATGTGAAGACGGCTTTATGACTAGCAATTTAAAAAACCCTCAACCTCAGGCAAAAATTAATAAATAAATAAAAACCTTATGATAGAAGAAACACTACACAGGACATGATATACAGTACCAGACAATAGTTTGGATACACCTGTTAATCTCATTTCCTGATTTTTGTTTTTTTCTACATTGTAAAACAATCCTGAAGGCATCCAAAATATGCAATTATCTTCTTTGAACAGTTGATATTAAGATGTGTCTGCTACTTATGCTCTGTAAAGCTTTCATAACGACTCTAATCCAAGGTGCTGTTGGTGATTTTTTAGACTGGTAACTCGAAATGAATTTCTCCTACAGTTTTAGTTTTGCTTTCCTGGGAACGTCTTCATGCGTGTTGTTGCAAATGCACTTGCATTCCATAGTTTGGGAAACTCCAGCATTGTTCTAGAATGTACAAAAATTGTGTCTGGGTGACTGGTGTGTCCAAATTTTTGTATGGCGCTGTATGTCTTTTATCAAAAAAGTAAACAAAAACCTGACAAATATTTGCTGACATTTAGTGTTTAAAAATTTTCAAGACAGATGATTACTGAAATATTTACTTGATTCAAAATCTGGAAGTATTTTAAAAGTCTTTTATTTATTTTACATCATTTGTCAAACTGTTGAAAAAAAAAAAAAAAAAAGCTAAATATTTCCTCCAGGAATAAAACAAAAATTGGCACACCGAAGCCATGACGTTTGAGGTTGATCAAAAGAGAGAGAGGAAGAGGGAGATGTACAGACACAGTGTTATCTCCCTCATTCACACTGCTACCAATTGAACTCGTCACCCAAATGTGCCACATTCACTCTGTACTGCTACTCAACATGCACAAAATATCAGAAATCAGTCACACACTGCCACCCCAACCAAAACAACCCATGTCCCGGCGTCCAAACATGGAACTTGTGGACTGTGTGTAGGTTTTGTATCTGGAATCAGAAAGCTATTTCCAAGTTGTGTTCTACCAAGTGCAGCGTCAGTGGTAATGCCTTGGGCGTCTCCTTCACCTCGGGCCGGGTTATAATAATATCATATATATAATTAATATTCCACCCAGAGGACAGTGTCTCACAATGGATGCAAGTACACTGCAAGATAGGACTTCACTTCAAATACTGTATGTCCACTACGAAAAAAGAAAAAAAAAAAAGAAAAAGTGCCAAATGTACATTTACGATATGATGACTTGATATTCATTCGTTGGAATTATTGTGCCATTTGTAATTAATAGAATTTAAAAAGGAGAAGAATAAGAAAATGAGCAACTGAGATGCAACAACCACTATCAGAACATGACCTGTGACTGGAAGGTATTATCAAGTACTCAGGTCACCAAAATTAGAGTTTCTGTAACTATTAGCCAGAACAGATGTGTGTGTGTGTGTGTATATATATACAAAGTCTTAAGCAAAAGTTTAGGCACCCCTTGATAAATAACAGCTTTTGGTGATTTTTTTTTATTGAAAAGATGTTAACACAGTCTCTCTTCGAAATGGAAAAAATGCACAAAATTTTCAGCAAACACTGATGCATAGTTACTTCTTGTACCATAAATTGCACAAAAAATAAATAAATCAAAACGTTATTATTGCGCTGTGCAAAAGTTTGTATATGTATTAGTTTCACTTTTTGAATTGATTCACTGAAATAAATCAACTTTTCGATGATATTCTAATTTCTTGAGCTGCATATGTCTTGAGATGTCTGTGTGTATATAAAATCATATTATTTTAAATTCAGCAGTAGAGGGCAACACTCCTAATATCACACTCAGTGGTTATGCACACATAATAATGAGAACGAATGAGTTTCACACATGGTGAGTTCAAGGTTCAAAATAAGCCGGAAGGCAGGCTATTATTAATATAGATCTTGTAACACTATAATTACTAGAGGAAATGCCAGCTTGCTGTTTTAAAAGTATTTAAAAAACATGATGTTGTTTCACATGCAAAAACATCAAAGGTTCTAAAAACAGATTTTTAGAAATTGTGCCATTTCTAATTCCTACCCTATTATGTTTCTGAATAAATTCTCC
>JAAGKR010000736.1:0-167783 GCA_011419295.1 Clarias macrocephalus | reverse complement strand
CACACAAAGCCTTGAGCACTGTGTGGGATCAGCCATTTGTTCCTGCCGTCAGGGCGATGGAAGGTGGAGGTCAGCACATGCAGTGTATGTGAAGGGAGAGGAGTAGAAGGCTGTGGAGTTTAAGAGGCAAGACCACACAATGGGATTGCTCACAATGTTTGTGTTCTCTGGCACAGAAACTCTTGTGCTTTCGCAACTTCAAGTCAGACTAAAAGCTGTTGCGTTGGTTGGCGCTTATCCCTATGGTGCAGTAATTTACTATGTATTCACAAGGACTACAGTGCTGAGTTATATTGTGTCCAGTGACCGTCCAAGAGACCAGTTTATAAGGCCAGGTCTTTCATGGTGTGCATTCATTTGACTTTTCTCACTCACTTCTGAGTGCCTCGGTTGCTATACACGTTGCAACAACAAGAATTAGGTTTTAAGTCACTGGTTATTTGTTCATATTCTTTTAGCTGGGTCAATGTTAAGTTTTGTCTTTCTTTCTCTCTCTCTCTCTCTCTCTCTCTCTCTCTCTCTATTTATTTATTTATTTTTATTTTTTTTTACTTTTTAAAATGTAATCTTCAACAGTCTCTTTCCAGACCAACGTTTCTCCAGCAGATGCCGGTTAGTGCCGCTCTGTGATTACATATCAGCAGAGGTGATGATGAATTAGCCAAGCCCCCCCCATCCGTGTCACTCCTGGCATGATTATCAGTGTATGTTACTTTAAGTGAAGAGATGGTTGGTTACCTGCTGCATTTAAAGCTGGATTGAGAGGGATGAAGAGTTTCTAGAAATGGCATTAAAATTGATCTTTGTCACGCAGGGTCTGTCGTCCAACTGTTTACTGAGGTTACTGTAGCTAAAGACACTGGTTCAGTCTGAACATGTACTGTGTCATTTAAATTGGTGGTGTTTTTGCTTTGAGCAAGGTGCCATTAATAAAAGGCTGGTTTAAATGCTTATACCTCCATAAGCCAACGATCTTCTACTGCAGGAAATTCATAAATAATTGAAAGTAGATTTTGAAAAATAAGACTAAATCTAAATGATGTATGCCACAGTGATATGTTTTGACATGATTTAATTCACTTAAGAGGAAAGTCTTGTCAGGACCATCTCAGTAATCAGCGCTTATCTGGTGAAATTTGACGCTGCACCCACAATGCTTGCCTGATCTCTCTGCATTATTGAGTGGCTGCAGATCCAGCTCACAACAGGAGGCAATCTGAGTGCTAAAACACTGACACACAGAGCCATGTAGAATGCAGTAAAGTGCCTGATAATGTGAACCACCCCAGACTTCTGAGTAATATTTAAGCCTGCCATGCATGTTCCTTCTGAAATCGTTTAATTCCTCCTTTCAAGTTTTTGTTTACAAGTAAAATAGTGTCCTCCTCACTGTAAGCTAATCTCTGTGTTTTTTTGGAGAACACACCCCTGACTGCTTGTTTCGGAGTCAGATTGCTTGGCCCCAGATCCCTATGTTTTGTAAATGTCTCACGTAGAACTGAGGGGTCATTCATCAGCGCGGGCCACGTCTTATACGTCTCCTATATCTCCGCATATTAGCCGTGACTAGGCTTCATGCTGGACTGCTGTATCCAGAGGGGAATGTCTTGGAGAGCTTACAGATTGAAAGTAACCCTCACAGTTAACTGGACACCAAAGGTCACCCCCCCAGCGTCATGGAGCTCACTGTGGACATGGGCAGATAAACAGTAAATCCAGGGGTGCCCCAGGCACAGAAGAGGCCCAGGTCAGCCATCATACTCTTGTAAAAGAACACATGATTTCTTACTTTCATTAAGGGACAGCATGCTTTATTACCTGATATGAACATGTTTTTGCACTAAACATGCAAATTGTATTCGCAAGCTTTTTCCGTCAATTGCATACTGTCATAACAGAGTCCTGGTGTGAAATACCTTTCTTAATCAAGATAATTCAAAACATATCAGAAAAAGGGACTAGAATAATCATATAAATAAAGCATGTGCACTCTCTGGGTACCTTGTGTAGGAATAGCGAGTCTGGATCTGGTTTCTAAGAAGGCTACTGCTGGAATGTTTTCTTGTGGTAACCAAACACCAAACCACAGTCTACCACAAGCAGCTGTGTGTGGTGCTTTCTTGACTTCACCGTCTTTCTCCAATAAAACCTCGTATCGTTTATCAATCACTGCATTTAAACAAACCTTGACAGCAAGCAGATGGATGAGTTTGAGCCATTCGTTGGGATCACTGGAGTTGTCTTCTCCATGGAAACTCCGCCTCTTTTTTTTCCATGCCTAGATTCAGTTCACTTTCCCAAACTACCTTATTTTTAACGTGAGTAACAATCTGATTTGAGATTATTCATTTCGGTTGTGGACACTTTGTTGGATTTTCTTATTTAGCCTATGGATGTCTGTTTGCGCAGGAGTATTCAAAATTTGTCTGAATGCTCGTTAGCAGGAAATGGGGAGTCTGTGTGGGTTGTTAAGAATGCCTTTTCTTCCTTTCAGGATGTAGCTCTGAGTCTGCCTCTTTTTATAAGCCCGAATATGGGACGTGACCGTGGCCTCAATTGTAGAAACTGACCTCTGTCTGAAAGAACACTGGACATAGTTTGCTGCATCCTCTTCCCATTAGCAGAAGCTCCACAATTTTATGGCCTACAAGCAATGAGAGACCTGGGCTGATAAACAAATTTAAATAGCAGACTTCTTTAGAGTTAAGCAGAATTGCTTTTCTGTCTCAAATTGCTCAAATTTTCTTATAGAAGGAATTTTTTACTAGTGTAAATTTATAATCCATTGAAGATTTTGACTTCTTCTTACACTGCCGTAGTTTCATGCTCTTGCTTGACTGAAATCAAGACATACTGTGCTTTTAACTCTAAAGCTGTTCAGGATTTAGACAATGATTAAGCTGTTAGACTGGGATAGGCCTCCCAGTGTAAGGATAACAAACTTCAAATCTGATGTAGTTCAGTCTTAGTTTGAGGAAATAGCTCTCATCTGGTGTGAATTACTGTCATGGACCTTGATTAGTGGTGTGTGAGTGTGGTAAACTTTAGGCCCCACCAGCTTCTCGAGGTGAGACCAGCCTGAAACACCTGGAATGTCTAAACATCTCAAGGAGCGAATCTTATGTAATTTTCTCTGTCAAACAAGCAGTAGAGAGCAAGAACCATCAGGGTGGGTGAAGATGCACGGGAAAGGTTTGTCACTGGGTATGTGGCATTTAATTTAATTACATGCCAAGGAAAAGAAATTCTTTTGATTGAAGTATGCAGCGTAAAATGTTTAGTAATATAAAATACAATATGCAAGGTACCTAATTGCAAAGACACTACACAACATAGGCGCCATCATAAGCGTTGCATTTGCGCCATGGTTGAACCCAGCTGTCGAATCCTCTTTGAAAATCCCCTTTTCTGCAGCTGATGCTCTCCCGTTGCAAGGTTTGTCTTCACTGCTGGTTTCCCTTTGTTTAAACTTCTTCCGTCTGTGTACATTGCTCTTGTCAATGGTGTCATCCCTGTAAACATTCTGTAGTGCAGTGGGAGACCATTGACTGTGACAAAGGGGATTTTGATGACTCAAATGCATCGCTGTCATAGAGATCGTGTTGAGTAATATCTTTATATAGAGGAAGAGTTACTCTACCAACATATGTGATTTGAACCACCCATATGAGTTATTCCCACTTATTCAGCCCTTGCATATGCTGAATGTGCAAAATATTTAATGGTAAAATTGTTAGGTAATTTAAGATATACTCTTTACATTTAGAACTTTGAATTTTCTCAGCTGTATTTGCTAAGGCGTGCCATTTGGCAAATATTTGGCACAACCGTACAAATGTCAGTGACCCTCTTTTTTGTAAAATGATGCCAGATGTTTTGTGATGTTACTGGGTTACTCTACTGCCTGCACTGAATATATAAGTGTTTATTATTTATTATTCATAAATCTTTTTTTCAAAAATGTAAGAGTAAAATTTTTACGAAGTTGCTAGATTTGCTATTTTGTCATGCCAAATTTCACACCACCACATACCCCTCTTTATTTTACTCTACAACTTCCATTACCATTGAACTGATTTAAGTGATAAATCAATAGTGGTAAAGCAATGAAAAAGCACTCAGAGAAATGTTGTTTTAAATGTTATCACTCTCCTTTTTACTACCCAAAATATGGATGTAGTTTTAAGGGAACAGTTCAGTAAAACCATTGCTGGTATAACCATGCAAAAGCGTAGGTTCTCCAGTTATTCACAGCACATGTTCACAAAATGAGTTCCACTTCCTCACTTTGTGGCGAGCTGAGGAACAGAAATGAAAAAGTTAATCTGTGTGAAATACACCCGAGTCAATGTAAAGTGTAAAGTTCCAATGCTAAAAAGAAATGTTGCCACACTCTGTGCAGGAAAGCTTTAAATCTTCTTAGTTAAACCTTCTTGGCTTGGTCAGTCCCAGACCAGAATGTTCAGTTCTCTTTAAGAATCATTACTGCATAGCGGTTTCAGACAGCTTCTCTTATGATACGAGATAATTATTAACACATGGAAAAAGTCTCTTACCAGTAAGGCCTCACAGTTCGAGAGTACAAGGTTTCATCCAGAGCTGCAGGTTAGACAGGTTATGTCTGTGAAATTTCACGTCTTCACCAAAATGTCTTCTTGCTAATCTGGATTCCACCAACAGTTTAAATCTTAAACTTTCTTTTCAAAAAGGGCTACAAGAAGAGTCATTGTAGTGAGTAAAGAACCATTAAAGGGAATGTGATATGCACTAGTCAGTTTTAGACAATCAAGTGTGTGTCCAGTGTGTGCGTATATTCCAAAAATATAAGAAAAAAAAAGATTCCCTGCTAGTACTGGGTGATATGACCTTAAATATGACCTTAAATCAACATCACAATTAGTTGAATATTTTACCTTGATTATGATTTATTAATTTATTCATTCAGAGTTCTCCTCCATATTACTTCCATGTCGGAGAGTGGACTTGGCAGAGTCATTTGTACACACACAGTAGTATGTTTTAAGGGAACAAGTCATGAACACACACAGTGGTGTAAATATTAACATAAAAAAAGTATTAATAGAATTTGAATTAATTTGAAGTAAATGACATGGGCAAGATTATATTGATTAGAGATTCTGAATGTTGGTTTAGATTAATTTTCTATTAATTGCCCAGCCCGATTCCCTGCTTTTTGTCCTTTTTTCTTTCTGTATTGCTTATGGCTTATACATGCCAATTAGATTTCCCCTCTAATGTGACCTCATATAAGGGAAACCCAGCTTATTGTTCACCTCTGCTATTCTCGAGTGGAACATGGCTCAGCAGTAGCTCAGTTACTGTATATAGACACTGAAATAGCACATGTGGAGAAGGAGTGAAAGATAGAGAGTTTGAGGTTTAAAACAACTAAAGCTAGAGCATTAACAGATATACTTTGGGGAACCTCTGAAACCTATGTTAACCGATGTGGAAAAAAAAAGGAAAATATGGAACCCTTAAGTTTCCAAACAACATTGTGTGTGTGCGATGTTTACTGACATACAGGATGTTTCATTACATGCATCCTGCTTCAGGAAATCCCTTGTAGTGAAATGAAAAACCATTAGCGTACTATTCCACAACATACAGTAAGATGAAAGCATATCAGTGGAAAATGATTAAGACAGCTCATGATTATTTTAAGTAAGTAATGGTGATGTTTTCTAAACAGCACATCAGACAGTGAAAGCTTTGATTTCTAGGCTGCAATGTTGTATAGCGAGAAAAACCGCAGTGGAATTTGGGTGAGGGGTGGTGGGTTTCAACATCAATCCTTTCTTCAAGCAAATCAACTAATCATCCTGATGAAGCAGGATTTATTGCCTCTGTTCTTCCGGCATGGTGTGCGCGATCAGACTCGTCCCTCTCAGTTACATAGTGAAGTTGGACTGAGACCAGGGGGAATTTGCACAACTCCTGGCAGCTGTGCTGATTGAGGCTGTAGTGAGTGGGTACAAGGCAGACAGAGGGGAGACAGATTAATAACAGATTAATATACTAAGAAAAAAAATAAGCATTTGGGATTACACTGGAGATGCATAAAGGACTTGTCTGGATTAGGATTTCAGCTACTAGTTATATATAAGGATGGGCAATATGACAAAAGTTTCTTAGCAGAATTATTTATGAAATCTCTGCAATACATATTATTATAAATATACAAATATTTATGTATCATAATGGAACAGTTTGCTCAGAAACTTTGTCAGTAACAGTGTAATTAAGAAAAAAATAATTTGCTTATCGATATAATGTGTACAGAAACGCTTTTATAGTTTATAGTTGAAGTTTTAAAATAGATACTTTTATATAAATATTTAAAGGAGAATTTTTTTTTAAATCTGTCAAAAATTTAAAGTACAAGATCAGTTGCCAAAGGTCATATTGTAATTATTTTCATTTAGAAAATTAGGAAGAGATATCAGATGAGGCACAATATCTCAGGAAAGCATGTTGTGATATAATTTATGAAATTTATAAATGAATCGCCCAGCGCTAATTCCACGGTCCAGACAAAGACAAAAAAACTGAGTAGGTGAAGGGTATACAAAGGCTTTGCATTAAATAAAAAATATCCAGTTTTATCAAGTTATTGGAATTATGTCAGTGCTCTCAGTGTTTGTGTGGTTCAGAAAGATGCAGTCCTAACCATAAGTTGTGTATCTCTAGGTATAAGCACCCTGTAGACGTGTGCAGTAGTCTTGAAATAGTTAAATACCATGAGCTTCATATAGGCAGCTTGCACAGGATAGCTTTTATCCAGTACCTTCCCCCTTGCAGAGGAAAAAAGTCAAATTCTGAGAAATGCCTCTGCATTTGCCTTTGCTAACTACTTTTGGACTGAGCAGAGAGGACTGAAGGGAATCTTGTTTGTGGTCGTGATGAGGAATAAACCTCACCACATTAAAATGAAATCTTCATTAGCTCAGAATGGGCTCTCTCTCTCTCTCTCTCTCTCTCTCTCTCTCGCTCTCTCGCTCTCTCTGTTATTACATCAACAGGTTAATTACCTCTGTGGTTTGGTTGAGTGAAAAAGGGAGACTGAAACCACACAGATGACTAAATTTACTCTAGCTGGGGTGCATCCTGTCTGAAATTATTTTTCCAGCCCAGATCATATAACCACATCTTTAAAAATATATAACACAATATAATGTATAATGTAAGAAAAATAACCATTAAAAACAAACCACTTTTTTTTTAAAAGGACTGAAAACTACATTGCTTTATTATTATGAGGGTGAGCCGAAATGATCTGCACTCTTACTTAATTTATTTAAAAAAAATTTTTAGAAAAGGTAAATACATCATTTTCCCACATATCTCAGTACACTTTGTCTATCTGTCAACAAGCTTTCATTTTTCCTCACTAAATAAGGTTTTAGGTTGAGCTGCGAGTCACGAATGCTCCACTGACTTCACTTGAAGAAGTGAATCTTCGTCCTTCTATGGATGCTTTCAGGGGAACAAATAGGTGAAAGTCAGATGGAGCAAGATGAGGACTATAGTGAGGATAATAATAAAAAAAAAATTCGACAGCCTGGGCACAAGTGCGGACACACATCATTCAAGATCATAACACCCTTGGATAGCAGTCCTCTGCGTTTAATCCAAAATTTAGGCTTTAGCTCGTCAATAAGCATCTCACTAAGCATCTAACTGTAACAAGTTTGTTGGACCTTTTTCCTGATAATGTTCCAGTACTGGCCCTTGAGAATTCCTAAAATCTGTAAGCATCAATTTTTCAGCTGATGGTTGACTTTTGAATTTTTTCTTGGTTGGTGGTTGAGGGTTTCTATTCCATACTCTGCCATTTACTCTCAGACTTGTAGTGATGAATCTATGTCTCATTACCGCTAATGATTCTCCTTAAGAAACAGTCACGTGAAGTATTGGTACAAGTCTAGTGTGATTTAATAGTTGAGTTCATGTCAAGTATTCAGGTTCAGAACTTAAGTTATCAGCCCTGTGCTACAATCTGAAAGGAGCTCCTGGTTTGTAAGTAATGCAATTAGATTTAATCAAATAATTGTTGCATGATTTCAGAATTCAAAATGTCATGCCATTATTTCATGATTGCTTTCAAGTAACTCATGCAAAAAAAAGATGCAAAAAAACAACAACAACAACAACAATATGGTTTTAACTAGAGTATATAAACACCACATCAAATTATAGGGTTTTATATTTGCTAGATAACATTCAGTGCTTACTATCTAAAGCACAATATACACCCCAAATGGAAGTCACTACTCATATTTCCTTTAGTCTTCTGCCACCCTGTTCATGTTTTTGTGCCATGCCATGTAGTTACCATGGTACCTGGCAGAGTATTCCTGCTAAATGAGACAAAGGTCTTAAAGTCTGGTGGCAGCCTCAAGTTACAACGAACACACAATGTTTTCCCTCTGGAATAGAGTGGAAATTATACTTACCCCTGGTGGTGGTTACATAAATTCATTAGTTCATTCATGATTTTTCACCTGTTTCTAAAATTTCCCAGTGAAACACAGGTAAACTGTGAACATGGATTTGTAGTTTTTAGTAGTACTGTAAGTTGTGTCATTTCCTTGTCATTTTGATCTCTAAGGTGTTGTCCTTCACTCATACCCAGGGCTTGTGTTCTTATTAAGAGATATGCCTATTCTCCTGTTTGAATGATTATGGGAGAACCTTAAGTGTCCTCCTTAGATGAAAAAAATCATCCAGATATACCAACATCTGGATCTTGGCACTTTGTTCTGCTCCCGCCAGTTACGTAAGACGCATGTTTATAGGTGAAGTGTGGCATTCTTTCCCCTGGATGCTCTCAGAGTCCCCAGATTGTTGGACAGATTATGCTGCTGGAAAAGAAGGATATATTCACTAGTTTTCAGTCCCCACTTATCTTTGTTAGGTCATGGTGGATCTGCTGCTTGTTGCGACATTGGTCCTTCGTAAGACACCATGCACACACAAATTCAAACACCTGTTCAGGGGAAATGAGCAGGTGTTTGAATTTGGGAGGAACCTGGCAAGAACATGAACAGAAATTTCATGCAGAAAGTAGCCTGCGCTCAGGATTTAACTTGGAGTTTTAAACCTGTGAGGTGGCAATGCTATCCAGGACAAAGATTACTGTGCCATCAAGACAAAAAATATAAAACAAGAAAACAAAAATGAGATAATTATCTGTAAACAAACAACTAAGAATAGAAGATGCATTACATCCGTTTTTTTCACCCATCAACAGAGGGCCACTTTCACTGTGTAGTCAGGATGGCAGATATTAACATAAGGTGAGCTGTCACTAATTATCCACCTAAAATGACACAGAAGGTCATCGCTGAAAGGCCTAGTTGTTCTCAGAGTGCTGTACTGAAGCATATCCATAGAAGTTTCACTGGAAGAGAAAACCGTGGTAGGAAAAGGTACATAAGTGATAACTGCAGCCTTAAGAAGATTTTCAATCAAAGCACTGACATCTTTAGAAAAAGGGCTATGACTGTTGCATTTCTATTACTAAGCTACTCCTGAACCAGAGACAACATCAGTCTCGGCTAAGGAGAGGAAGAACTGGACCACTGTCCAAAAGTGTTCTTTTCAGATGAAAGTAAGTTTTGCTTTTCGTTTGAAAATCAAGGTCCCAGAGTCTGGAGGAAGAGTGCAAAGGCAGAGAATCCAAGTTGCTTGAAGTCCAGTATGAAATTTTCACAGTCAATGATGATATTATCCATTGTGTTTTATCAAGTCTAAGGTCAACACAGCTGTCTACCAGGAGATTTTGGAGCATTACATGTTTCCTTCTTTTGGCATGCTTCATGGAAATGCTGATTTCCTTTTCCAGGAGGACTAAGCACCTGCTCACAGTGCCAATACTTGCTTTATTGGTCAGCCAACTCACCTGACCCGAACCCCATAGACAATCTCACTCACTCACTCATCATCTATAGCGCTTAATCCTGTATTCAGGGTCACGGGGGGCCTGGAGCCTATCCCAGGAGACTTAGGGCACAAGGCGGGGTACACCCTGGACAGGGTGCCAATCCATCGCAGGGCACACACACATTCACACACTACGGGTAATTTGGGAACGCCAACTAACCTAACCTACATGGCTTTGGACTGTGGGAGGAAACTGGAGTGCCCAGAGGAAACCCACTAAGCACGGATAGAAAATGCAAACTTTATGCACACAGAGACGGGAATCGAACCTGGCCAGGAATCAAACTCGGACCCTGGAGGTGCAAGGCGACAGTGCTAACCACTACACCACCATGCCGCCTCTATAAACAGTCTATAGAGTATTATAAAGAATCTCCTGTTTGTAATTCATCCATTGTGGTTGGTCATTATTTTTCAAAAGAAAAAAAAAACAGATGTAATAGTAGTTGGTTATAGATTGAAATCCATGCTTTTTTTTTTTTTTTGCATTTTCAGCACAAGAAAAAAAGTATAGTTTTTCCCATTGCTGCTAAATAATTTGATAACTAAAAAAAATCTGGTATTAAGTCAATTCACATTTTTTTGTGGTTGGTGGTTAAAAGGGAGCTTCTTTATTGGTACACAAAATCCCATGTGGTGTACAGTGGTGTGTCATCCTGGTTAGGGTTGTGTTGGATCTAAAACTACACACACACACAAACACAGAAGACTAAGCACTAACATTTGTGATAAAAAGGCTACTTTTTTTAAGTGTTCTGTTGTCATTTTATAGATAGATAGATAGATAGATAGATAGATAGATAGATAGATAGATAGATAGAATTGCTTTAACACTTTAGTACATATGTCTCTGATGAGTATTTTCTCAAAGTTATGAAAGTTATGAAACAGAATTCTTTCTGTTTTATTAAAATGTCACTGTTTTATATATTGATTTTCCCCCCTTATAATTAAGCTGTATATCTAGGGCAAAAAATTACAACACTTTTATTTTTTTTATATCCTAGCTTGGAGCATCAAGGATGTGGATCTTTTGTGGTTTTAGGTCTTTTGACATGTTTGAAAAAAAGTATTATGTAACTTTTTAAGGTATGTTTTGCTAGAATGAAGAATGTTCTTAATTTGCTTTGATCATATTTAAGTATGAAAATGGATATTAATAAACATACTTTTTGTGTTTTTTTCACAGGTGACTTATCTCCAGTACAGATGTCTCCGATCTCTCAGTCACAGTTCATTCCATTGTCTGAGGTACTATGCTCAGTCATATCCGACATGAACGTTGCTCACGTCATGGTCAACCAAGAATCGCTAATTAATCACATGATGAAGGCCCATCCAGGTACCACGTTATAACACATCCATAATCAGTTTCCATATTATTTAGTGTATTCTTTATAATGTTTCAGTTTTTATGGAAAACTTTCAGGTAGTCAGATTTCCAACATTGCAATGTTTAGTTTGTTGTTCAAATGAACATTTATGGCTTTCTTTTGGTTTTAAGGAATGGCCATTCCCACTCAAGAAATCCTCTACAATGCTCTTGGCGCTCTCATTAAAGAGAGAAAAATCTACCACACTGGAGAGGGCTACTTCATTGTTACACCTCAGACCTACTTTATCACCAACAACATGGTGAAGGAGAAGAACTGGTGGACAAGTGATAATGACCCTGTCTCTCCTCCTCCCATCACATACCTGATGAGCAATGAGAGCTGCATAGATGCTGCTACTGAAGTACCCCTTATGGCTCACTGCAAGTCCTGTAGTTGTTTCACACCTCAACTAACTGCTGCTCCTTCTGTCCAGGAGCAGTCTGTCAGCATAAGTGAATGCACTGGGAAAAGCCTTAAGTGGCCCAGAGAACACAAGCCATCTGTTCAAAACCAGTCCACATCTACAGCGGCCGATTACCAGGCTAGTGAAATCAGCAAGTCTACAACAGCCAGCCGCAAGGACAAGGAAAAACCTGTGCGCAAGTTTGGCCTCAACTTGTTTCGTCGTAACACGGGAAAGAAGGAGAATAAGCTAAAGAAGGAATATGCCACTTTCTCTGGTCAGTTCCCACCTGAGGAATGGCCAGTCAGGGATGAGGATGACCTTAATAACCTTCCCAGAGATTTAGAGCATGCTATCATTAAACGGATCAACCCTGATTTAACTGTTGATAACCTCGTTCGCCACACAGTCCTAATGAAGAAACTAGAAGAGAAGGCGGAGCGAATGACAAAGGCCCTGACTACTGATAAAGGCATGTCCACAGAGATCCTGGTACCTAAGCAAAGGCACCACTCAACCAAACCTGCTGGCAGACGATCAGCCTCTAAAGCCAATCGGAGCAAGAGAAGAGGTCCTTCGGCAAAAGAGAAACAGAGGACGAAGAGTAAGGACATGACATTTGATGAGGATTTACAGGGAGATGAACATATCGCATCTAGTCTCAGGCCTGAATTAGTCCTAGATGAGCCTCCTCATCATGAGGACTGTGAGGCTTTGGATGCACAATTTGTCTATAAGAAACGCATAGAGGACCCATTTCAATCAATGCCAGGATGCGATACAGCCGTCAATCATAAAGAACAAAGAAGGAGAGAAGGCAAATCCTCTAGCCGGCGAGAGAGAGCAAGCCACAGGTCAAAGTCCTGGGATCCTCATCATGTGAAAGTGGTAGGAGAAGAGGTGCAGAAAGCCTGCATTATGTTCGACAGATCATGTGAACAGCTTCATGAAATAGGGTTGAATTTGGACTCGACAATAGATGCTACAGCAATCAAGGAACTTCCTGCAGACTATAGCTCTTTCTATCCTGAGAACAGCACACTGAGGATAGAAGACAAAGTCAAACAGAAAGGCAGAGACTTCAGCAATGGAAGACTGAAGCAGACCAAACAGGTTTTACAAGAGAGGGATTTAAAAGACGTTTCAAACCAGAAGCTTGGTACAGACCTTGCCTCAGTTCCATACCAAATGACAGAAGTACCCGTGTCATGGTCCAAACCTTCAGCTCGGTGTAGAGCGTCTCTTCATCATGTCAGCAGTAAGGAGGAATCTGACCATTGTCCTGACCTACTTTCCTCACATCAGCAAACTGGCAGCATGGCAAGCAGTCAACATCTGGCGGACACTGAGAGGGTACACAGAAACACAAGCAATGCAGATAGTGAAGTACACAACGATGCTGAACACCACATTTACAGAAATGTTAAAGACGATGACGATGGATGTAGCTCCCTCTGCATTAATGAGGAGTATGTCAATGAGTTAATTCATGCTGGCACATCTAGATGCCGCGAGCCAGTCTGTTTCGATGGGAACTGGGACAGCTCTTTTATAGAAGAGAACATATTACCTCTTCATCAAGACACCAAACGAGCCACACAGAGACAGCATGAATACAGATGGCCTCAAACTGAGCAGAAACCTGCTTTGTCCCAACTACCAGCAGATGGCAACCCTGGGGCAAAGCCTCAACACATTGATGAAAAGCTGAATAAGCCCAGTCCAGGACACTCTGACCCGAGTGATACCCTGGACATCAGTATCTTTGATTATAGTCAAATGAGTGAGAGGGGCTCAGACACTGAAACAGTCCTTAAGTCTGCAGATGACGACGAGGAACAAGCCAGCCACTGGATTTGTCACTCGCAGGACTACGACCAGAATCAATCAGTGGATGCTGATAACTTTCAACCTGCAAGTCTGAGCCACTGTGAGCGTTCTGGCGCCTTTATGGGTGAAACAGCAGAGAATCAAAGCAACACGGCAGACAGTGGGATTGACTCTCCCAGGTGAGTTGTTTTAAACGTTCTGGAAAATAACCACTATTTAAATACAACTGATAATTAGCTGTGGTTTTAATTGTGTTTAGTTGTCATCTTCACTTTTCTAACTTTGTGAAGGTGGATAAAAACTGTAGTTTCATTACAAGGCCTGTACCTTTGTCTTTGTTCATTTGTAGGACACGTATGAGTCTCATCTCCTCTAACTCTGTGATCCTGAAAGGGCTGAAACGGCGTAATTTCCTACAAAACCTTGAAAACCTCCACTCCAAAACCAACGGCATTCATCCTCAAAGTTCCCTGCTTCAGCTCACACCTGTCATGAATGTCTGAATAGCTGGGTGCAGACTTACACACTGTGCATTGAGCTCATTTAGTCGCATCTGTATTATTGTGCATATTTATAGCTATTATGTGTAAATAGTTTTGGTAATTCAACATTGAGCAGTGCATGTGGTATTTGGGAGTAATTGGACTTCTGAGGTATTAGGATTTTTTTTAAATAGTTTTTTTTATTTGCTATTTTAGTACCAAGCTACTCTGTTTATAAAGAGGGTTACATTAGATAAATGAATCCTTTACACTTCCAAGTTAAAATACTAAAACCTTTGTAAATTGTGACAAAAATAAATTACAAAAATTAATGAGTTATATCTGGGGTTCTGTTTTATTCATGAAGAAGAGGAACTAGAAGATCTTCAGCAAACATTAAACAGAGCATCACAGTACACTGATTAATGATTACACAGTAATCTCTACAGAGATCTACAAATCTACAACATAACTTGTTAGTAATGTTTTTAAACACTACTTTTACTGTAAAATGTAACAGACGATGCTGCATGAACAAGTTATAGTCAAGATTATACATACTGTACATAGGGAGATTATACTGCATAGTTCACATTTTTAGGTGGAAGGATTCAAGTTATTAGAATTAAACATCCAGTTTTCAAATCAGGTTTCAGTGCATGACTGTAAAACTTTCCACAGAAATTTCCACAGAATGAGAAGAGACTCAATGCAACGTTTGGCAAATTAACACATGCAAGAAAAAAGTGTTTGTCTTTACTATGACACGTGTATTTAATGGGATGCAATGCTTATTTATTTTCAAACTTTGTTGTCTGTTAAATACCAGACACGGTTATTTAGCCCGCAGTAGCTGACGAAACATGCGGAAGCTTTTGGCTGCCCGTGTTAAATTTCATTGGGGTGGGTAGTCCGAGAATAGGAAATTTCTTTCCTATTTTGATTCAATAGCTGTTCCTTTCTGTTTGCCAGAAATGAGGATCCATAAAACCAATAAGTCTTAAAATTTCTCTATATGACAAGTGTTGTTTTAAGCCACAACAAAAGCAGAGAAATGCCCTTACACAGAGTCACAGCTTGTGGCAATAAGAAAAGAATGACATTCATATTTGTTATAGGCTACTACCAAGCGTATTTTAGAGCAATCATCTAATAACAGTTGAGAGTTGGCAACATATATTCGTCGATCATATAGTCCAGTGGCTTGTCTTCCGTTTGTAGACATATCTTTTTTTCAGCTCTGTTTCAAACATCAGATTTAGTTCCCAAAAAATGTACATCATTAACCAGGCTTGCTAAAGTTTCCAAAGAAACCACTTCCCAGCATCCATGAAAACTACCTGCAATATTCATTCATTCATTAACCCCATCTATACCGCTTATCCTGTACAGGGTAACAGAGGCCTGGATCCTATTTCAGGGGCATGAGGCAGAGTACACTGGACAGGGTGTCAGTTCATCGCTACCTACAATATTTATGTTTACCTGGAAAACAAATTCTTCAATCTGATTAAAATCACTCTGATTAGAGATTCCAGTGTAACTGTTTACATGGAGGTTGATCCGATCAGATGTTTGTTTACAGGCTCAAAGCATCCAATCAGAATATAACTTTTTTGCCTGCTGCGAAGTGTTTCATGGGTCAGAAATATAACAGAAGAAGAGATCATTTTCTTCAGGTTTGAGGTTAGGATAAATTCTGCTCCTGTAAATCTTCTGTATTATGATTACTTACAAGAATTTAGTCACATCTGTGATTGGTTAGATGCTTTAATACCAGTAAAATGGTGACCCAATCAGTACTCCTTCCTCATCCAGAGACCAGGAGGAACAAAGGAGAGAGAGAGTAGTTCACATGAAGTTTACAAATCAGGAATGGAAGCAAAAGTTTTGATCTGGAACTTCGTTAAGTCACCCACATGGGTCAAACGTGTAGAAAGAAACGTATAATCAGACAAGAGAGAAACAATAGGATGTAATAAGTGCTTACATGGCTAAAATCTACCTGTTTGACAGATTATTTTAATTTTACACCCTCTTTCTCATTCTGATTGAAAATCCATTCTGATTGGGTTGTATCAGGTCAGATTGCTCCAACTTATGTGTTTACATTATGCATTTTATTCAGATTGGGTTACTATTAGAGTTATTAATGAAATATTAGGGTACATGTACTGTAAACAGACCTACTGTCTGCACTTACATAGTTTTTTTTGTAATTGAAAGGTTATATATAATTTCGTGACACAATATCAATTATGATTAGGTAAATGAGAACCATTACTGGTAATGATATACTTTTTTTTTTTTATCAAATCAGCAAACTCAGCAATAAGTCATTTGGGCTCAAAATGTCTGCTTCTATCAATTAGCTAAACCAAATGATTTGATTCACTAAAAATATACTATGATTTTCATTGCTACTGGGCATAGGTCAAGAGCATGCTTTGGATAGGATACAGCAGGAATTATCAACCCAGTCTTCAAAGGCTGGGTTCTGCAGTCAGATGTGATGACAACGCGTCCAACCAGCTATGCTGACAGCTCAACAAATTGCATCTGTATAAAATCTTGTTTCTTACATGGTAAGACGTGCTGGATGCTGTTCAGTTACTTAATGTGGTTTACACAGTTAGAGCTAGAGATATAAATATACATACACTACCAGTGTTCATTTCCTAAATTCTAGAACAATATTGGATCTTCTTCAAAACTATGAAATAACATATGTGGCATTATATAATTAGTAACAACAACAATTGGAGATTGGAAATTGGTGATTAGCTGTCAGTTCTGGAATAGTTCTTGCAAGAACAGTTGAGTCAAGTGTATTTGCAAAACTTTTTTTTTTGTTGCTGCACAAAATGAGGTACCATGATGAAACTGGCACTCAGGAAGACCATTCCAGAAAAGCAAGACCAAAATGTACCTCTGTTGCAGAGGAGAAGTTCATTTAGAGTTACCAGCTGCAAAAATCACAAATTAACTCCACCTCAAATTAAAGACATTATGAAGGCTTTACAGAGCATAAGTAGCAGACACATCTCAATATCTACTGGTCAAAGAAGAGTATTGCATATTTCGCATGCCTTCAGTATTGTTTTACAATATAGAATGAAATAAAAATGAGAAAGACTATATGTGCCAAATTTTTTTTTACTGGTAGTGTATAAATGGCATTGTTTGCATTTTACTCATTTTGGCAAAATCACTGGCACACAAGGTTGAAAACAAACAAACAAACAACAACAAATAAAAAACACTATGAATAGTGAAGCTTTGAACTTGCACAGTAGCTTAGTGGTTAGCACTGTGGCCTTGCACCTCCAGGGTCTGGGTTTAATTCCTGCCACAGGTCTGTGTGCTTGGAGTTTGCATGTTCTGACCGTGCTTGGTGGGTTTCCTTCAGGTACTCCTGTTTCCTCACACAGTCCAAAGACATGCAGATTAGGCTAATTGGCAGGCCCAAATTGCCAGTGGTGTGTGTGTGTGTGTGTGTGTGTGTGTACGTAAGTATGTGTATGCCCTGCAATGGACTGGCACCGTGTCCAGGGTGTACCCTGCCTTGTGCTCTAAGTCTAGCCATGACCCTGTAAACAGGATAAACCAGTTATAGACAATGAGTGAGTGAACTTGCACATTTTACGCAAACCAGCAGATTTTTGAAGACAGTCTAGATGTAAATGAGCAGAGAGCAAAGATCTCCATGCAGAGGGTGTGTGACATCAGCTCTCACCAGAACAAGACTTTGTTGCAGAACTGTCAGAGCCTCGGTTCCATGCTGGAAAGTGCATGTTTATTCATGAGGCCTGATTATTATGGCCTAAAACTTTATAGTAAGGAAAAGTATTTGAACTTGTAAAAATGGCACATTTGCGACTAGCATTGGAATGGGCGTGGTTTACAACTGTACTACTGTCAGCCACTAGAGACATTTTCACTTTTCACTTCCTGTTAGGGCCTCAGCTGATAATGTACTCAGTTGTAGCATGAGTACATTATCAGTACATGTATATCAGTAATATAATAAATATAAATCGTAGTATAATATAAAAAATCAATAGTAAACAGTTATAATAAACATTTATAATAAACATAATAGTGTAAGTAGTATAATATAGTAATATAATTAATACATCTGTCGAGATTCTAAGTAGCTGTGCTGTGTTTCGTTCTACAGGGATGTTATATACCTTTGAAGACGTAAACGCTATAGAGTTTAACACAACCTCCTCTTTTACGTGTGTCTGATTACGGCACAATCTTGCCAGGGCCAATATGGCGGACGCGTTGACGTATAAGGCAGCGGGCAACGCGGCACCTACGTGTAGAACGTCTATGACATAACAGTGGAGAAAAGGCGCCTCAGTGTGGCTGCAGTGGAAACACAAACCGTGGCAAACACACCGTTCTGCGCTGTCCGACAATATTAGTGATATTTAAGGTAAGTTTAGGATCACCTAGCAGTAAAAAACAAAAAACCTAATGCCAATGTGCAAAACGAGGATGGGAATAATAGAACATTTGTATAGTTTTAATTTTTTTTAAACGTTGATAATAATACAATGCAGCGTGTTTTTAAAATATTTTTATTATATATAATAAATATACCTTATTGATCCCGTGAGGGAAATGATTGTGTTAAATAGCAGCAGGTTACACAAACAGCAACGAGGGAAAAAACTGCAGTGAAATGCTTATACGACTGTTAAAGTCCTAAAAAATAAAAACGTGATGGAAAGACAGTAAGATAGATGGATTTTACTGCAATAGAAAAAAATTCCACCGTGTCAATTTTTGTTTATAAAACACTTAAAGATATAGGGTAAGGTTACAAATTTTCAATATACAATTCAATATACAACGTTGCAATAGAAAGAACATTTTAAAATAGAAAAAATATTTAAAAATGTATAAATTAAACGTACAGGTTAAACAGGCTCTGAGGAATGTGCAATATAATAAGATGTGGTATGTCGGTATGACAGTACGAGTGGAACATGAAGTATGGGATGAAGTTGTTGATTGTTCAGTAGTGATCTATGCCTTTTTTAAAACTCAATTTGAATTATGGCAACTGTGTGTAATATTATGTTTCCTCTAAAGATGTCAGTAGTTGCACCATCGTTAATGGTCTACATGATGTGACCATCAGAAGAGATTGCTCATGTTGATGTGTGTGTGTATAGATTATGGGCCCCGTTTAAACGGTTTTGCTTTGAGGAGGCCCAGACTCGCGCCGGTCCGCTTCGGGGCAGTAGTGCGCATGTGAGCTGCGGGTCGTCTTTTTGCTCATGCGCTTAAACGCACTTGGCGCCAGAAAGTGTGAGGAGCGAGCGCTCGTGCGGACGTAGATTGTGAGTTTGAGAGCGCAGGCGAGCCGAGAGCACGCAAACAAGCCGAGATCTCCAGGCCGTCGACTACCACCAAAAAGCCTGCACATTGCGTTTAATACTTTGATTCCATTAAACGACAAACAGGTTGGGAAGTCTACGAATCGTTTTTGCACTGTAACATTTGTAGGTTATTTTACGTATTTTAATTAATCCCCGGTTTCAGATTAAACTTTACAAGTGAGCCTAGCCAGCTAAGCGGCTAACTAGCGTGCTATAATGACTTATTTGTCTTTAGCTGGAATCCGGTTTCACGCGATTAAAGATTACTTTATTTTACTCGGTTTTATGGTGTAGATTATTCAGCAGGTTTTGAGAATCCGTAGCAGAACACAGCGGCGGTGTGTGAGCTGTAAACGTCACAGAGTGTTTAATGGCGGTAGCGTGTCAGTGCGCTGGAGGTAGCGATGTGGTTTAGCAGGACGGAAGGCCATGTTGTTTCTTCAAGCTAAGAATGTGCGCTATAACTACAGTATTTCGTCGGCTAGCTGTAGCATTAATACCTCAGACTGAAGCCAGTGTTTAGCTGCTAGCAGCTGGGAATAGTTAACCGCTTTCGAGTATTTTATGGCTCTTTTTGAGCACAAAGGACGCGCGCCGTTGCGCTGGCGGTTATGTAAGATGGGGGCCGCCTTTCCCGGGCTTTTCGTAGGGTGGTTTGGCACTCAGTTAGCCATTTTAATAGAAATGGGTTTTAAACAATCGGGATTCTGTGTTAAACAGTTGTAGTGTATTTTCCTCCCTCGCGCCTGGCTGGGTGTGTATGTGTTTTCCATGGCGATAGCTGCGCTGTAGCCCGAGTGGCGCAGCTCCGTGTGGCTCTGTGAGGGCGGAAGCTAGCGGCGGCCATTTTAGAGCTAGGTTAGCTCTTCCAGTCTGAGCTGCACAAGATGCCCACCGCGTCGTAATTCTCTCAAGAGTCTGAGTCAGAGCTGGTCGCTTCAAGATTTAACCACGGTACCGAGAAACAAGGTTAAACAGCGCCGAGTTTAAGCGGTGTAGGTGTTAAGTTATAAAATCTGATTTATGTTCTAGCCAAGCTGCTAGTTAGCCAGCTAGTTAGCTGAAATTTTGTGCTTCAGGAAGCTAACTAGCCAAGCTATTTAGCTAGCTAACTTAGCCAACAATGGCATCCCTGTATGTTTATTCTGTTTATATAGAAGGTAAATGCTGCAAGGTTTCCTACCGTAAATCATAAAGAATGTTTAATATAAAGTATTATTATCTTGTGTTTTGTAGATAATTATAAACAAGTTAAGGCTTTTAAGGCTTCTAAGATTTGTCTTGACTTCGCTGTAACAGGTATACCTAGCCAGCTAAGTTAGCTCAAAAATAACTCTCGGCTAACACTAGCCCGTTTTTAGCAAAACAGAAATTTGCTAACTAGCTTAATGGTAATGTCCAGGTAGCCTTCATGTATTTTTGTTGTGCTTCATTGCTTCTAACTTTTTGTTTTGTATATGAAATCTGTCTTTCTCTACCTGTAGTTTGTCTGGTTTAAAATGTAGTTTGTGTGATTATGAACAACATAGTAGCCTGATACTCAAGCAGAGTGCAGTAATCTTCTGTTTTATAGGTTCAACCAGAGCATATACCAAAGTGTTAATTAAGAGCTTCATGTGAGGATTGCTCAGGATTGATCCTAACAATGAATTTTTTTACTTGTCTTTTGTGTGCAGGAAGTTTGTATTTGCATTTGTAAGTTTGTGTTTTATTGTCATCCCAACAGGCCAGATCCCTCCTGGCTCGTGCTGACCCGAAAGGTCCCAAGCATTTCTTTATTCTGAGAAAGCGGTGCTCCTAGAGCAGCGCTAAGTTTCACTTAAACGGGAAGACGGAAGTCGTCAGGCTGGAGTGTGTCCTGATGGCTGAGTCAGAGACTGAGTGTGACACACCAGGCCTTGACACGCTGGGGTCTGAGTGTGTCATAACTCACACGCAAGTCGGTGACTTGCACTATGCAGCGGAAACTGAGATTATGACCCAAGAGGACAAGAGGCTTGACCTTGAAGCTATTCATGGAGATCTTGGGGCTGTGGCCTGTGTGGACGCCGTAACGGAGACGGATCACGACTACATTAAGTCCGAGCATCATGATCCGCAGTACAACGAGGCTCTGCTTGGTGAGGTACTGTTGAAGGCAGATATGGGTGGAGCTGCGGAGCATGTAGTGAAGGTTGAGTCAGACCATGGAGGAGAGCTGACGGTGGAGTCTGAGAATGGTGTCATCATTCACGAAGCCCAGGGTCTTCAGTGCAACGAGTGCGGGGAGATATTCGGCAGCATCAATGATCTACATCAACATTTCGAAATGCACAAAGCGACCCATCCTTACATTTGTATCCAGTGTGGTGAGAGCTTTGCTGTGGAAACTAGTCTGAGGGGGCACATGAAACTACACATGAAGGAGAAGGGCTACGCCACCACTGGTGTGGAGCTGGTTGGTAAAGGGGTGATTGACGCGTTCAACCTCAAACCACATATGATGCACTCCCCTGAAAAGCCGCACAGATGCTCAGAATGCGGGAAGAGCTTTGCTGCAGCCATCACACTCAGAGAGCACATGAAAATGCATTCTGATGACAAACCCTACAAATGTACTCAGTGCCGGAAGAGTTTTGTCCGCAGGCGCCATCTAAAGAAACACCAGGAGCTGCATGCTCGAGAGAAGCCCTTTACCTGCCCTCAGTGTGGGAAAGGCTTTGCTACTGCTTCTAATTTAAAACAACATCAGAAGACCCATGCTGGTGACAAGCCCCATCGATGCTCCCAGTGTGGCAAGTGTTTTGCTGCAGCAGCCACTTTAAGAGAACACCAGCGAATCCACTCTGGTGAGAAACCCTATAAGTGCAACCAGTGCAGGAAGAGCTTTGTAAGAAAACGCCACTTGAAGAAGCACCAGCTGGTGCACCAGGGTGGCAAGCCCTACCGATGCTCTCAGTGCGACAAAGGTTTCAATCACTCCTCGTCTCTGTCACGGCACCACAAAGTCCACCTTGAGGCCAAAATGTATGCCCAGCCTGATAAGGAGTTCCCCTTTGACACTCCGATGAAGAGGGGCATGCACACAGGTGAAAAGCCATACAGCTGCAACCACTGTGAGAAGAGCTTCAATCACTCTTCATCTCTGTCCAGGCACCAGAGAACTCATTCGGATGGGAAAACCTATACTTGTACCCACTGTGGCAAGAGGTTTAATCATTCTTCTTCTCTTGCAAGACACCAGCGTGTCCATTTGGAAGAGAAGACCTCTTATAGTGCTATTCCTACAGGAAAGGGATTCCCTCCTACTACCATCCTGAAACAGAGGATTCTGCAGAGTGAGAAACCATACAGGTGTTCTCAGTGTGGAAAAGGGTTCAATCACTCCTCTTCACTCTCAAGGCACCACAGAATTCACATTGATCAGTAAGCCCATTGATACGGTGGCAGTGGTATTTTACAGTTTGCCCCAGCTATGTTTCAGGCCAACCAATTTGTTTTTGTTTTCAAAGAACTAGGATAGAAGAAAAATCTAATGTTTATTCTGGGCCTATAGAATGGAACTTGAAGCTATATTTAAAAAAAAGAAAAGAAAAAAAAAGATCTTCTGGTTAAGTCCTTTACTTTTTAAGAGCGATGAATTTCAACACCTGGTATGATGACACTGACCCTGCTCAATGTGCATATAAATCTTGCTGCCTTTAATTTGACATCTGTATGATGTAGCAATTTCATGCTTAATGACCAGGCCAGTTATGTTCTTGCTCATTCTCCTGGAAAACAAATTGGCAGGATAACCGCAGATCCTGTTGTGAGCTTTAGAAATATAATTGGTGACCAAGTAAAAAAAATAAACAAATTGAACGACTGGAGGAACGCACCACCACACAAAGTCCATGTATCTTTACCCATTGTGTCGTCTTCATGGCCTGTCCAGATACTATTATTTGTAAATAAGTGTTGATTTTTATATACATATGTATAGATGCGTGTGCAGTTCTTTTACACAGTAAGCATTTTTGTATGACCCAGTTTATCCAAACATCCTTATTTTGACGTTAGGACAGTGCTTGACAGCTTAACTGGCTCCAGGCAAACTGTTAGCAATGGTGCAAGTCTGCATAAAATGTTTAAAGTTACTTACAGTTGTCACTGTTGCTTTCAGCAGCAATTAAAATTGGTTGATTGGGGGGCTAATTACCTGAACAGGAGAGTTAACTTGTAGCATACCTTCAACGATGAGCTTGGGGTCAGGGAGCTTTGTCTCAGATGAGCTGCAGGCAGGTTGGACTTGTCAAGAGTGACGACTTTTGTCGTTCTGTTTGAATTGTCTGATTTACAGACTTCAGAATGTTTAGTTTGACAGATTATAAATCATTGTATACATATTCAGTGTAATTTGATCTAAATGTTCCCTCTAAAGCATTGCTTAATTTAGATCCCTTTGGTACTCACAACTTGTTACTAATGGGTAAATTGTGCATATTTGCGTTCAAACCTAACATTGCTCTAGGAATAGTTCAGACATCCATATATATAATCTGTAGTTAACTTATATTCTGGTTATGCAGCAAATTATCAAAATTTAGTGTAATAGATTGTGTGTAATTATCAGTACAATAAAATAGCTTGCTCTTGATTCATTTCTTGCAAAATTCCATGAAGATACACTTTCTACTTAAAGTACTGTGTATGGGGGAAGATCTTTTACATACTGATGTATTTTTTTAATATGGTTTGGGTAATCTGAAAGGGACAAGAGGAATACTGTTTTTATCGGCGTGAACATTATATTGAACTTTTTCTTTTCTTTTTATTTGAATAATTGTGCTTCAACTCATAGCATAGGCTTTTTCATTGTGTTAGATAGGTGCCTTACTGCATGCTGTGTAGAAATGTATGTTGAGCTGTAATAGAAGAAAAAAAAGGTTTGGCTCTTCTCCCTCTGTTTGCATACTAACCAACATATTTTACTTTTGACTTTAGGTAATTTCCGTTTTGCTTTTCTGTATATGAATATATGTTTATGCTGTTACCGCTGTCTTTTAATTTCTCTGTCCATCAGCTGGTCTCATTGTAGAAAAAAGCTAAAGGTTAAAAAAAAAAAAAGTTACAATGCCTTTGATCCAGATTTTCATTGCCCTCTTAAGTGGTCAGATCTTGTTCCATGTCTTTGCTCCATCTTCGAGTGGCACACATATGGATGAATAAAGGTTCTTGACTACCTTTTGTTTGTTTGCTTTTATTTATTTTAAGTGTGTATATTAATTCTTACTTTACACAGCTGTTTTGGAACATCTCTATTGAGGAATTCCCTTCTGATGTTTTAAGAGGTTTTTTTTTTTTCTGTACCAAGAATGTTTTTTTTTTTTTTTTTTTTTTTTTTTTTGTCACAGGAAGTGTTTGTTCATCCAGATCAAACTGAGAACTTGGTTAAACAATGGTCTAGTGATTTATTTATTTTTATATATACATGTAATGAAACACTAATGCAACTTAACCTGCGTTGGAGGTTTTTTGTTTCTTAGCTGTGATTGGTGTTTGTTAGTGTCTTGCATTAATGCAATTTTTCATTAAGTGGCTAGAATGGTGGTGTATAATAAATCTTGGTCATTTCCTATTTGTGTCATAAAACAACCTTTTTGAAGGTGCTGTAGTGTTTAAGGATTTGTGGAAGAGAAGTGATGCAATTTAGTCAATATTTTGTTGGATGACAATTGAATCTGTGGGTCAGTTATCAGGTCAGAATAATTAAAACTTTTAAATTATTTGGGTAAACGTGCAAACGTTAAATGGGCTGCAATTGCACTCATTACAACAACAACTTTTGCATAAAAGCCAAAACAATGCGAGTTCATAACCAGCTGGTGCATTATTAACCCCTATTGGATTGACATGGTGAACAAGATCGACAATTTAAAAACATTTAAGCTGTTGGTAAAAATGCGGAAGTGGTAACACGTGCAGTTTCTTGAATGTCCACTAGGGAGAGTCAATCCTTATGGAGTTCTTTATTAAAATGACAGTAATAGAAATGTTTTTAGGCTGGCACTAAAAACGGTTTTGGACTCGGTACTAACGGGGTTATTGTTTATAAGTTTATGTTTATATATATATAAGCATTAAGTGATGGGTAGAGAATTGTGTGACGGCTGCATTTCAGGTGTCAAACAACTAGCCGTCTGCTTAGTATCACTTTAGCCAACCAGCTAACTTTTTGAAACTTGCAGCAAGAAATTGATGGCATATTGGGTATGAATTAAAGGGTCAATCAAATACATTAGCATGTACATTAAAGTCAGCCACCGTAGCATTTTAGCTAAGCTGAAGCTAGGCTCGCTAGTTTGGTGGTGGTGAGAGAGTTAAGAAGGCAGGTTCCAGGCAACAGCCAGACTCGGATCGCTCCGCCCACTTGCCCATTTATGGAATAACCCGGGGTTTTGCGAAGGCTCCTGCCAAGATGGCGACGACCAGCGCTCCCACATCTGAGCGTCAAAGGTATATGACGTCACTGAGGGTTTGTCCAGTTCCTTTCATACAGTCTAGGTACAGACTGTTTTACCAATAGGTTAACAGTATGTGTTTAATTGTCGATTGTAACTAGAATGGCACAGGGTCAGTGGGTAGCATTGCTGTCCCACATCATTGTTGATCCTGAGCTCAGGTTACTGTCTCTGAATTTTGTGTTTGTTTGTTTTTTGAGTTATGCAAAACTGCAAATATTATATTGCATGCAAGTAACATTAATACCTGTTTAAAATCCACAAGAGAAAAAAGTTATAATAAATTAAAGATCAAATTAAAGAATTAAGCAATCAAACTAGCACAAGACTCTTAAATAATAATTTGATGCTGCTTTGCTACACGATGTCCCAGTCAGTTTACAAGCTTCAAGGATAATGGTGCGAATGATCAAATTACAACAAATGAATTCACGGCTCACTAGACAGAAATAATACCAAACCAGTGTCAGTTTGGAAGTTCCTACTCTGTCAATACTCACCACCTACTGAAAGCAAAACTAATTTCTTTCTCTTTTTCATGTAGTTGTCTCAGCTAATACTGGGCTCTTGTATGCCCATGAGTCAGCCATAGTGACATCTGAAACCTTGCTCCAAAAACAGCAGTAAAACTAAGGCACGTTGACAGCCATATGCTCCACCCCTGAGTATGGAAGGGTTGTAGAATTTGGCCTCCATTACTTAAATTGTACGGTTAGGTGATAATTTACGGTTAGTGTGAAAACCAAACTGTCACTTTAATGGTCATATTTATAATCATTAATTAGTTGTTATGGTGATGTACAGTTAAACCTTTTTACTTAAAAGTATAATTTGTAGAACGTCTATTGAATGTTGGGCTCAATAAAATGGGATTAAGATGAACATAATGATAAAATATATTATGTTAGTTTAAACCAAAACTTCTTTTTTCACACATATAGCCAATGCCAGTTAAAATGTTGACAAACACAACCTGGGGTAGCCTGGTGGTTAAGGTGTTAGTCTGCTGATCCAGGGGTCCCCTCATCAAGCCCAAGCATCAAGGTTCTTCACCATCAACAAGTCACATAGAATCGGACATTGAGCTTGCAACCTGGCTCCATAAAAGAGTGTAGGAGAACCTGTTGGTATGTAGGAGTGTTGGTATAACTGGGGAGATATACCAGGGGTGGTGGAGTATTTGTTATCTGAATGTTCATGCAATTATAGCATGCATTTAGAACATTGCATTCAAGTAGAACAAAATCACTTAAACAGTGTCTTTATGTAAAATAAAAGAGATACAAATTTAACTAGGGTTAAAGATTTATAATTGGTTTTAGACTAAAGTAAGACTATAACTGTTATTTCGCAAAAGTAATTGAAACGTTGTATCTGAACAGAACTGAAGAAAGACTGGACCATATGAGCTTTTTTATATCAGAAAATTTAAAGAATTGCCTTTTTATGTATCTTGTAAATTCTGATATGCACTATATGGCAAAAAGTATGTGAACACCTGACCGTCAAACCCAAATATACTTGTTGTAACCTCCCATCCCAGATTTAGCCCCAATTTACTGTTATATTAAGCTCCAATTTTCTGACAATGCCTTTGACTAGATTTTGGAGCATGGCTTTAGGGGTTTGTGCTCATTTATCCACATCAGTGAGCTCAGGCACTGATGTTGTCCAGTTCATCCCAAAGGTATTTAGTGGAGTTGATATCAGGGCTGTCTTGGATTTTCCTCCAAACCAATCTGGTCAAACCATCTCTTCAGAAATCTTGCTTTGTATCTTGCTTGAACCATAGTTCAAATCTTTTAGTTCAAGCGAAGAGGAATTATAATGAAGCAGTTTGGGGAAGAACCACATATGGGTGTGATGGTCTGGTGTCTACAAATGTTAAGGAATAAAATATATCAGAATAGCTAATCTGGTAGGTTAACATTACACTTATTCTGAGAAATTCATTTAAATTGAAGTCATAGTTTTATATGAAACATTGGGCTGATGAATTATGAGACAAATTAAAATATATTATTTAGAATGAATTTGGGTTTCAAACCCTTTCTCGGGGTGCTATTAAAAATATTGTCAAAAGCCATAATTTCACAAGTGACATTCCCTATTCTGCACATAATAATTTTTTCTACCTATTCTGCTTTCACATATTTGGTGTTACTGTTGAAAATTGTTCATACTTTCATAAGAAGATGACTGTGTTTTTATTAAGGTTATTATGTACACCAATGTTTCATGTAAAATATTGTCAGAAGACTTAAAAATTTGACTTCTGGATTTCATATCAATTTTCAGGGTGGCAACACTGAAGCAAGCATCCTTGCATGTTTTTTTTTTTGGATTCAAGGAACGCTATTCTTATTCGGTGTATACACTAGGGTGCACATTTTTACATTGTCCTATAAAAAATGAAATAAAGTAATACTTATATTAAACATTTAACACCTAATCGTTCATGTACAGCTACTACTGCAGCAACCTTTGTCTAAAGGTTTTTTAGGCATATCTCAACAATATATATTAAAGAACACTGAATGTAACCAAGATAAGCAAAGTTAAGCATATATTGAGCTATGGTTCTTTAAATGATTATGGATTAAATAAATCAAATAGGTTGTTTTTTTCCGCTTATTTTTTATTTATGTAAAAAATATTTGAAAAGCACAATGATGAACAACATACCATGGTCACCTGACACACAGGGTGCTGGTGTTTCAGGCTCTCTTCTCTTCTTCGACGACTGAGTCATTTGTGTGTGTGTAATGATCTCGCTGTACTAAATGTCTTTGATTCACTAAAACAAAGCAGTTCATAAGTGTCGTTTGTTCGGACTATGCTTTAATAGAAAGACTAGATTTTGTTCTTTTATTTATGGGTATTGTAGCGGGGAATAAAGACCAACAACGGAAATACAGGTGAACAAACCCCGGAGGGTGGTTTTATTGAACAAGTTATTTTTATCAGCAACGCTGATAAATGATTGGGACGCTCGTCACACTATGACATCAAAATACAGAGTCGCTGCTGTAAATCGGTCGAGGAAACTCTTTTATTTTTCGAACACTAGGACACTAGTGCTGGGCAGATCCACCCCTGATTGGTATCCCATCCAGGGTGTACCTGTCCAGGCCTGTAGACAGCAAGATTGTTCTTATGATGCCTATGTTATTTACTTCAGCAAAGATGAATTATGGGTAATGGATGAAGTGGCTGAATCTGGAAAATAGGAGTCCACCCATTAAGCTTTGTCTTCATGTGTAGGACTTTTTAACCTGGCATAGCCATTAACTCCAACATTATAGATGAACGCATCAAACAGTACATAACTAAAATGGAGTGAAAACCCTGGAAATGACATGAAATTCTGCATTCATCTTTGAAAAGCAATGATCACCAAGCTAAGCTTTTAAGAGTTTTTCCTCCACACTGGGTTAGCAAATTGTTGTCAGTTTCTCATTAAATTGAATACAAAAATGTATGTATGGAATAGTCATTTAGAGAAGAGTAAGTGAGACTTATTTATATATATTTAAGTGCATTTTTTGTTCTCCATATGAATAAATTATAGTGTTTGTGTGTGCTGTGTTTTCCTATGAGTATTCTATATCTATTTCTATAAGCATTATTGTGCTTAATTGTTTTTTGAAATACTACAACATTATCCATTTCGGTAAGTGGCTAAACTTAATGTTAGAGTAAATGGAATATATAATATTTATTAAAAACTGAGACAGAAACTGAATAGAATAACAGTGAGATTCACTGTGGGATTGCTCTCAACAACAGACTCACAGTAGAAAAAATCCATTATAATAAAACAGACAGGAAACCACATCCCTGTACAATCAATACATATAATAAAATTGTAAAGTTGATGTGTCTATACATTTGAAGATATTTGCGAGAAGAAAAAAAACAATTTGGGGGAACGTAAGATATGGAAGTAATACAACACATCAAGATGTTTTTTGCAATTTTTGTCTGTCTGTCTGTTTGTGCATGAATCACGTAAAAACTACTAAACAAATTTTAATGGAGTTTTCGTAGATGTATTGGGCCGAACTTGAGATAGTATATAGGCGTTGTTTCATTGAAATCAGCTCACAGAAAGATAAGATATGCTAATTTAAAATTTAAATAGAAGGCACCCTTATATCATAAAAAATCAACATAAAAAATTTGTAAGTTCATCTCAAAATTCAACAGATGGCACTGTACATTTTTTAATACGCGCTTATGAGTGTGCAATTAAATTCCATGCGAACATCTAGTATTAAATAAAGTATATCATTTGGTGGATTGAGTATATTGTAGAAGGCAAGGTTGACTGAAATGTTAGTTTGATATTAAATCTTTTTAGAAAATGCGTGCATTTTCTATTTATGAGATATCTATAAAAATCTATCTATATATTTATAAAATGAGAATTTCATGTTTATTTAGAGGCATATTATCTCCCTTATTCTTCATCCTCATACAAAAAATGGGAAAAATGTTAGGGGAATGTTATAAAGTTATCACTGTATAATTTTGTTAAAAATCATTTTTGGTCAAAATTTGAAGTGTCTAAAAAGTGAACTCAAACTATTTTGGCACTCAGATTAGAAACAATTGGCACTATTCATGTGAAGGAAGGAATCTCACTTACAGTATATACCTACCAGTTTTCCATTATCCATAGAGACTCTGCAGGTTTTAATTTGTTGCCTTCTTTAAAAAAGCATTTATTTCCTCTGCTGTATGATTTGCATGTCCTGGACCTTACAAGGTAAAAAGTTCTGCCCATTGAATTATCCATGCTTAAAGGGATAGTTTGGCTTTTTCCAAGTCTGTTTTAAGTCAAAATTGAGGTGCATGTAAGTACATTACCATATACGTCATGGTCGTTGGAAATGTTCCTGCTTTGCATGAAGACGGTGAAGTTCATCATCTGGGACACAAGTAGACACAAGAGGGTTTGGTCCAAGTAATTGGAGCCAAACCCTCAACCCCTTGTTCCTTGCAAAAATGCATTCCAAAGTTCAGCTGATACTCATATAAAGTTCCTGCAGTCCCCCTGAGGTAGATCATTGGTATCATTCAAAGTTACAGGGTATTTAGCACAATGTAAGTCTTTTCTTTCCCTGAAAACAGGCATATGGCTGGTTCCAATTAGGCATACGGCTCTGATTACTATTATATTGTAGTTAGTTAGTTAGTTAATTTATTTATATAGCACATTTAAAACAACTGATAGTTGCCCAAAGTGCTTTACATGAAAAATAATTTTTTTTTTTTTAAAAACAACAAAAACATCAAAATACCAATAAAAAACACTACAACACATGTTTAAAAGCCTCAGTAAACAAATACGTTTTTGGAAAAAAATTTCAATACTGTGAGCTCAACGGACATGTAATGGGAGCTTGTTCCAAAGGGTGGGACCAGCCACAGAAAAAGCACGGTCACCTCTCCTTCTTAGTCGACTTTTCGGAATTGTAAGCAAAAGTTGATCAGCTGATATTTGCATCGCAAATTTAAAATCTGAGTCAAATATCACCCCAAGATTCTTCACATGTGATCTAATATAGGGTGACAGTGGTCCCAAGGCGGGGGTTAGAATTTCAACAATCGACGGCGATCCAAATAATAACACCTCATTCTTAGACTCATTTAAATAAAAAAAAAAATGTGGCCATCCATTTTTTAAGTCACATAAACAATCAAATAAGGGTTGCAACGATTCCGGATTTCCAAATTTTAAGGGCAGATTAAGCTGTGTGTCATCGGCGTAACAATGATAAGAGACCCCATATTTTGTTATTCTGTGGCTTAAAGACAACATATATAACGAAAATAGGACGCAGCTAAGTACAGACCCTTGCGGAACACCATACAGAAGAGGGGCTGGAGCATTCATTAAAAGAAACAGAGAAGGTTCTAGAATTCATAAATGATGAGAACCATTTCAATACAGTACCATACCAACCCACTGTTGAAGGCGCTCTAACAAAACAAGACGTGATCTATGGTGTCGAAAGCGGCACTAAGATCTAACAATATCAACACTGCGCAATCCCTCTAATCCACAGACATAAGAAAGTAATTTGTAACTTTAATCAATGCAGATTCAGTACTGTGTTTTGCACAAGAACCTGATTGAAATGGATCCAAAATATTATTTTCAATAAGAAATAGCTGAAGTTGATGATAAACAACCTTTTCAAGTAGTTTAGAGAGAAATGGGAGCTTCGAAATTCTTCGGGTCATTAACATCCAAATCTTTTTTTTTTTTAATTGCATGTTTGCATGTTTAAAAGCTGTAGGTACTTGACCAGACATAAACGAAGTATTAATTATCCGTAAAATAGAAGAACCAATACAATTAAAAGCTTCCTTAAGAAGATGGGGAGGCAATGAATCATGAGGATAAGAAGAGGGCTTTAGTTCAGATATTAATTCCCTTAAATACTGAACCGCGGTGAAGTTAGTTTGATATTCAGACATTCGACTGTTGAGAGAGTGGAAGAGCTTTTATACCAAATTTAACTCACCTGCTATCTGGTGACATCTGAGACAGTGTAACACTAATGAGTCACATGACAAAGGGGAAGGAAAATGACTAATTGTGCTCAATTTGTACATTTTCACTCACTTTTGTTGCCAGGGGTTCAGCTATTATTGGCTGTATTTTTATTTGTTTATTATTTGAAGAGGATAATAAATTTACACTGCTATACAAACTTTACACTGACTATTTTCATTGTGTCAAAGAGTCATTTATGCAGTGTTGTCCTATGAAAAGATATAACTAAATATTTGCAGAGATGTGAGGGGTGTACTCACTTTTGTGACATACTGTATCTTGGAATAAAATAAGGTGTACCTTGTGGGGGTCTCAGAGTCAATTACTGTGGGGGTCACTGGGTCACATGACCTAAAAGCTATTGAAGAAATAGTGTTTTTTTTTATTTTTATAAATAAATAAAAATCAATGAAGACATATCTTGGGATAAAACCAGGTGTACCTTTTGGGGGTCTTAGATTAAATTATTTTGGTACGAGTTTGAGGTCACCAGGTCACATGATCTAGAAGTTATTGAATAAATAGCTTTTTTTTAAATAAAAAAATTAAAAATTAAATAAAAATCAATGAAGATATATCTTGAGATAAAATCAGATTGGGGGTCTCAGATCTGATTATTTTGCTGTCAGTTTCGGGTCACGTGGTCACACGACCAAAAAGCTATTGAAGAAATAGTGATAAAAAAAAAAACATATATAATATTTGCATATTACTTCACAATACTCATTTAATCTTACCTATTAATTCAACAATTAGAAATAAACGAAAGTAGTATGCAATGTCGCATGGCATATGTATGTTTAATAAGAAATTAGAATAACTAGGGCACGTAGCCAGGTAAGTAACAAGTACTTTCACTTTTCATTTGGACAGAAATTTATCGACGGTCCCTAAAATACCGCTTCCGAATGTCTGTCGAATGTCTGAATATCAAACTAACTTCACTGCGGTAAATACTGAAGAGTGTTTGGGGGAAATTCGACAGATGTAGCAGTGACCGCTGGAGTGACTATTACCAGAGCATCAACTGAACATATACCTGAGTCCGAATGTTAGTTATTTTTCCAACAATATCATTAAGGAAAAGATCATTATTATATACTATGCGATATGTTACTGGAACCATTTTCGGGAGGACTGATTAAAGTACTTAATGTATTAAATAAAACTCTCGGCTGATGGTTGTATTTTAAAATTAAACCAGGAAATAATTTTTCTCTTGCGGATTTCACAGCATCTTGAAACTTAGCTAATGTTTCTTTCAAAATTTGATAAGAAACTTGCAATCTATCCTTCCTCCATTTTCTTTCATGTCTGTCTGAGACTTCAAGCCAAATCATCCAGCCACGGCTGAGATTTCGTTTTGGGTCGAATTCTTTTCATAAGCGCTATAGAGTCTAAGATAGGACCGCAAGTAGAGTTACAATGACAAACGAGTTCATCTAGAGCAGAAAATTCAAATAAGTTCGCAGATGAAGAAGAAAATGCCTCTACAAACCGTGTTACTGCGTCATTATTTATCAGCCGTGGGAAAGGTGAAATAGGGCGACAAATATTATCTACAATGGTCACGTGATCCGTGGTCACGTGATACTCACGTTCCTGGTGACAAACACGGTCGATGTGCAGAGCAGGAAAATGTATAACAGTTGAGACCTACTGTATGGTATTGGGGTATAAGACCAGAGTTTATATGAAAAAAAAAAAAAACTATTCATTCAATACCAGCCCCATTTCTTTATACCTTCTGCCAGCTTGAATTCATTATATACATTATAGAGTTTAAATCTCATACCATACATTCTCCTTCCGTCTTTAAATGTTCAGTTCAGCAGTCTCACCCAGCTTGACGAAGCAAACTGCAAAACAAAACCAAAACAAACAAGATTCAAACAATTGCTCTTCCACTATTCATGATTAACTTCAAAGCCTTCTGCATACTCAACCTGCCTGCAAATAACATATCCAGTTTAAAAGCAAACCACAAAGCTGTACTGCGAGAGATCAGGAGAAATATCACTCTAAAACTCTCCAGCAATCCAATATTACATATTGAACCTTTAATTTGATGCCATGGAGTATGGTCTTAAAGCTCCCAGTGGTCTAAGTTTTGGAAAACTCATGACGGGAAACTATAGATTATCCGAAATTATAAAGATACCAGATGATGATTATCTTGGTCTCTGTTTGATCGATTTCACAGAAATATATTATATCTAAAAATCACACTTACATATTTTGCTGTATGGTCAATGCAACAAAGATCACACAGAGAAGTGGATATATACCAAGCGTGGAACACGTTCCATTCTGTCAACTTAAAGAACTATACATTGATCCCCATCATTTATCATTAATACCAGACCTTTTATATCTACATTCATTTGAGAAATTGGTGGTGGTTATTTCAAGATCTCAGTGACACGGCCAAACCTCAGCATGTGGACCTGGGTAGAAACCAAATGACATTACAAGATGGTTGCTTTTGGTATTTTGGTATTTTCATATTTCCTCAGTCCTCAAATTTACAAGCATCATATTCCTTATCTGAACATTTTGTTGGTATTGGAACAAGGTTTCATCATGACACACCCTCTAGGTTTGAACTCAAACAAGGCATACTGGTTTACTCTAGAAAAACTGCATTGTTGACATTCTAGTCACTCATATAAAACCTGTCACACAACAGTTTCACTGAAACTACACACCAGTCAGCGATCAAGCCGGTGCATTTCCAAGGAGGAATTAAAATGTCTCGACGAAGCAGTGTGGCAGACCAGAGTCGTAACAGCTCTTCTGGAAAGTCCCAGAGATCTGAGTCCTATGGGAAATACAGCAACCCCAGATCCAACAAGCAAAACAGCCAGGGAAATGTACTTTGTGATTTCTGCATGGTAAAAAAGATGAAGGCTGTGAAGTCCTGTCTCACATGCCTTACTTCATTCTGTGAGACCCATCTACAGGCTCATTATGATTACCCAGCTTTAATGAAACACAAGTTGGTGGCAGCAACAGGGCATCTAAAGGAAAAGATCTGCGCAGAACATGACAAACTGCTGGAGGTCTTCTGCCGCTCTGATCAGATGTGTGTCTGTGTTCTGTGCATCATGGATGAACACAAAAAACATGACATTGTCTCAGCCGCAGCTGAGAGGACAGAGAAGCAGGTGAGAATTTCTTCAACAATACGTTACCAAAGCTTTCCTTGTTATGTTTATTAATATGTACATACTGATATAGCTCCTCTTTAAGATACATGCGATCCTGAAGTGGTGACGTGCCCTAAACTCAGTAATCTCTATTTTGTTCCTGCAGAAACAGCTTAGTAGTAAACTGATGGCTTCTCAGCAGAAGATCGATGAGAGAGTAAAGAAGTGGCAAGACTTGATGCAGGCGACAGAGACTTTGAAGGTGGGGCTTTATGAGGAACTATTAGTCATATTTCTACCGTACTGTGTTTATATCTTATATCGCCTTCATTACCACAACTAAACTCACCTTTGCTGATTCACCACAGCACTCATCTCAGAGTGTGTTAGAGGAAAATGAGAGAATATTCACAGAGTTGATGCAAGCTCTGGAGAGGAGGTACGCTGACGTAAAGGAGATGGTCCGAGCCCAAGAAACAGCCCTGATGATTCAGGCTGATAGACAACTAATGGCAATGGAAGAAGAAATCACATTACTGAGGATGAAACACAATGACCTGGAGAGGCTTTCTCACTCTGAGGATCACATACATTTTTTACAGGTATTGGTTCCTACATTGCCATAAAAAAAAGTTGCAAGCTATTAAATACTGAATATCATAAACTTTCTATTCTGGCCACAGAGCTGGCAGTCTCTTTCAACACCCTCAGGATATGAGGACTTATCCAAATTGACATTGGCCCCACTTCACTCCTTTGATAACGTTAAAAAAGCTATCTCTGAGCTTAAGGTGCAAGTAGAAGATGTAAGTAAGGGAGAACTGAGCAAGATCTCATCTGCAGGTTGGTAAAATACATCGTTTGTGTAAAAAAAAAAGTAAGTAATTGGTTGAAAGTATTAAAATGTACCACTTTTTTTTTTTTTTTTTTTTTACAGCAAGAGAAGTTCAAATTCTGCAGATTCTGGATCCAAAAAAAAGGGAGGACTTTTTACAGTGTAAGTTGGTTCATTACAGTTATAATATACTGCATACTACAGCACAGCCTTAACAAATATTGGAAAATAAACTAGAAACCAATATTTTGGTTAAACATAACTTGAGTGATATTAAGTTCACAACTGCAAGTATTCAGGTCATACATAAAAAAGCCACTTCTAAGTATTTTTAATGTACCTTAAAGATCATGAAATGGGAGAGGGGCAATGAGAAACATGTCACAGAAACAAATCAACAGTGCCTTTTTTTTTTTTTTTTTGCATAAGTAGCTTGTTGGAAATCTGTGGTCTGAGTGCATAGACGGCCCCTGGGGCAGCTGACTAGGATTTAAACACCTTTAACAATAAACAGCTGTGTTCTGATTAGGCTCCGACCTGGGTTCAAGTGGCACAAAAACCTAAGAGTTGGGTCTTATACCCTAAGAGTCTTACCAATCAACCATCTAAAATAACTGCAAAGCCCAGTTATACAGTACAGTATAGGATTCAGTATGATTCTAAACATAAACCATCACGTTTTGTTAGTTATTAGCGCCCCCTAACGTCCTAAAGTTTGTTTGGCGCTTATGAAAAATTTATGTGTTCTTGAATGTGGTATTTAAATGCATAAAAAATTGTGAGGCATATCTCAGTCAACTTGTTTTACAAAGTAGTACATGAGAAAGAGTTAACATTGAAGGTCTGTGTTTACAAACTAAAGATGCTGTTCAACAAAATTCCACACATTCCCCATAAAATGTCAGTAATGCTGTTGTGCAACATGAACAAAAACAGTGGCTGAATTGCTCCAGTTCATTCCCAGCACTCAACAGATCCTGGCAAATTAACCTGTAATTATTTAATTAATTATTATTAATTCATATTTTTAATTATGCTTGTAATAATTTGTGTTGTAAGTAATGATTTTAGGGACACAAAACCAAACTGTAAATGCACAAGGGGGGCATGGTGGCTTAGTGGTCAGCAATGATGCCTTATACCTCCAGGGTTGTTGGTTTAAATCTTGCCTATGGCCTGTGTGCATGGATTTTGCAGGTTCTCCCTGCATTTCGTTGGTTTCCTCTTGGTATTCTGGTCCCCCCCCAAAATCCAAAGATATGAGTTATAGATGGACTGTATTTTCCAGATTGCCCCTGGTGTGTGAGAAGGTATGAGTAGGCACCAGGGGTTTCCCTGCCTTGTGCTCCTAACTTCATGGAATGCGTACCACACCCCACAAACCTACAAAGAGTAATTGGTATGGAAAATAAAAAGGGTATAAGTACATGTAAGCACATATCCAAATCCATCCATCTATTGAGGAACCTCTGTAGTTCAACTAGGGACCGCGGAGGCCAATGGTGATCAAAAGTGTATTTATTCCCATTGTACGATTGTGGTAAGATCTCCGGTCAATATTCACACACTACAGACAATTTTGGAATTCCAATTGGCATAATCTGCATGCCTTTGGATTGTGGGAGGAAATCGGAACATCCAGAGTAAACCCACCAACCCCGGTGGAGAACATGCAAACTCCATGCACGCAGACCTGAAGCAGGAATCAAATCTGTACCCTGGAGGTAGAAAGCGACAGTGCTAACCACTAAGCCTCCTTGCTGCCACTAATACAAAAATATTTACAATACATGTAATACACTAGCTATAAGCCATCATTTGCTTTTCTGTTTTATGTGCAGATTACCGTCAGCTTTCACTGGATCCTTTAACAGTTCACCCAAACCTACACTTGTCCAAGGGAAACACAGTGGTGCAAATGAGCAGTGAACAAAATTCATACCCTGACAACCCAGAGAGATTCGACCACTGGCAGCAAGTGCTATGTAGAGAGGGTATGACCGGCAGCCGTTACTACTGGGAGACTGATTGGAGCGGTACAGAAGTAGACATAGCTGTGACTTATAAGGAGGCAAGCAGGAAGGGCAGTGACAATGTTTGCAGCTTTGGCTGGAACGACAAATCTTGGAGTCTGTACTGCTCTGAGTCCAAGTGCACCTTCATGCACAGCAGTAAGCGTATCTCTTTAACAGTGCCCAATTCATCAAGAATAGGAGTGTATTTAGACCACAAAGGTGGAACACTGGCATTTTATAGCATCTCAGACACAATGACTCTTATCCACAAAGTACATACCTCATTCACTCAGCCACTCTATGCAGGGTTTGCAGTGTGGGGCTATGGAACTACTTTAAAGATACTGTAAAAAATACCTCATATAGTTAAATACACTGGGGATATTTTCTAAAAGCATTTAATTTAATTATTTGTAAGACTATCTTTTATGCTCACATGCTTATTTAAATATGTTTCCTTATATAAATTTAACCACAGCGTTTCAGGTGCAATAATGTGAAAAGGGAGAAACCTCTCTGGACAACTAAAGAACTGAAAACACCACAATATATACATAAAAACCACTAGATGGCGTCATTTGTTCTCTTTGTTACTGATACTGATTTTGAAAGCAAAATAAGTTTCAAATAAATTTATATATTTCTTAGTTACTCTTTGACTCTCTGTTTATTTGTGCACTTTTTCTCTTTTATTTATTTGTCTGGTAAATTCTTCATGTATTAAGTAACATATCAGGATCATTTTCTTTAAAGTGGTGAAATAAAAATCTATAAAAAATTACTTGCTCCAGTCAGGTATTCAGAGGATTAGTCAGATTTGTTTATTTAGCTTCTTTCTTTACAAATTCAACATCAATGTTTACAAGTACACCATGGCAACACAGCTGAGCACCTTCTGGAGTTTTCCAAATTACAGTTGTAGAGTAAGGACTTGGCATATTCTTGGAGGATTTCCTTCAGGTAATCTGTTTTTTTCCCACAGTCCAAATACATAGTTGATTGGTATTCTCAAATTGCCAGTAGTATGTGATTGTGTGTGCTTGTGTCCTGTGACATATTGGCACACTGACGTTTCCCTGGGATAGACTCCAGACCCCCTGTAACCCTATAGAGATAACAGATGGATCTATTTTATGCTTTCTAAAAGTAGGTATATGAGCACTTATTTGAAGCGACACTATTTTAGTTTGAGACTATATCAAATGTATATAAAATATAACATTTCTAAACAAATGAAGAGAGACATCTGCTATACCTCTAGTACCCCTGAGTACTCATTTCTACTCTTTTTGTGTAACAGTACCACCAAGAGCATAGTTTGAAGTGAATGATATTATAAAAATATATCTTTACATGAAAAGTATATGTCCCCTGTCTTAAAATGCTACAATTAAATATTGAACTTTAAAGTAAGAAAATGTATTTAATCATTGGAAGTACACACTCCATTTTCTGAACATATACAAGTAATAGTGTATGTCTGTTACTGTATGTTAAGTTAAATGATTTAGCAAAACGAAGTGACAGCACTTTCCACCATTTTGTAGAATGACCCATAAGATGTTTAAGAGGAGAAGCATGTAGCCTAGATCATGTATGGATTTAACGATCTAATGATGCATAAATACTCATGGAATAATGCCTTCCGTATATGTTCACGACGTCAAATTGTTTTGTCTTAGAAAAACCTTATAAAACACACACATTGTGCTTAGTCTTGATTTAACATATCATTGCACCATGGGCAGGCCCGAAGTCTTATAAGCAACTGAATTTAGATTTATGTGGCGGTGGAGACACAAAAGCAGTGATCATCATAAAAGGGTGTGACAGAGAGATCGTGAAAAAATGAAAGAAGAAGGCCCCACTGCTGCCTTCACTGCAAAATATACTATATGGACCAAAAAAAAAAAAACATATTTGGCCAAACCTGCAATGACATTGTATCCAAAAAAAGTATTCTTAAAATACATATACTTTAATACGGAGTTGGTCCCCCTTTTGCAGCTAAAACAGCTTCCACTCTTCTTGAAAGTCCTTCCACAAGACTTGAAGTGTTTCTGTGGGATTTTGTGCCCATTCATTCTGAGGTCAGACAATGATGATGGACAAGAAGGTATGGCTTGCAATTTCCGTTCCAGTTGATCCCAAAGGTGCTCGATGGGGCCGAAGTCAGGGCTCTGTGCGGGCCAGTCAAGTTCTTCCACACCGGTATCATCAAACCATGTCTATAGTCCTCTGTTGCTTTGTGCACTGGGTCACAGTCACATTGGAATAGAAAAGGGCCTTTCCCAATACTGTTGAAAGCATAGCGTTGTCCAAGATGTCTTGGTCTGCTGAAGTATTAAGATCGCCTTTCACTGGGGATAAGGGGCCTGATTGACACAACTGAAATCAATAATTAACAGGTTTGGCTAAATATGTTTGTCCATATAGTGTTTGTGTCAGAGTGTGAGAGACACACCCTAAATATCCCTAACCCCAACTAACTACAATTTAACATCACTATTGTTCAGATACTTACTTGATAGTTTTTGTTGTTGTTAATATTGATGCTGTTGTTTTTGTTATTATTGATCTACTATGTTTTCTTTCACATTTAATGTTTATACATGTTTATAAATGCAGAAGGATGTATTTATAGTGTCATTAATCTTCAAAACAACGGATTTTTGTAACATTCATGCTAATAAAGCTCTTCTGAACCGAAAGAGAGAGAGAGAGAGAGAGAGCGCGCGCGCGAGAGTGTCCACTGAGGTGTAGAGTAGGGAGGAGGAGGAGGAGGAGGAGCAGAGAAGAAGAGAAGCAGCGCCACACAGCACCGAGGACCCTCTCTCTCACACACACACACACACACACTCGGTCCAAACACTACAACACGACGGGTTTACACGCGGAAAACGGTTCAAAAGGCGCTAAACACCTGAGGGTTCGACTTCAGCTGGTTGCTGCTCGCCGTCCTGTGTGCTGCTGCTGTTGGTTTGTTTAAGATTTACGCGTGTAAAAAGTGGGGGGGGGAAACCGTCTACTGTACATCACCGAGATGGACAAGGTAAGAGAATGAAATTACACAGCGCGCACACTTCTCTTGTATTTCTTCGATGTATTTTTAAAAGTGTATATTTGAAGAAGTTGGCGTGTCTCGCGCCTGTAACTGAAATTCAGAGATTGTGCGGTAACTGTAGCGCGAGCACGCTGAGCGCAGACGCGTTGTAAAGAAGCGCGACGTGTCCTGTATTTCTCCTCCGCTCATCCTCCTCGTGTCCTTCTGTATGAACTCTTTATCTCGTGCTCACAGGTTCTGGTCTCGGTGATGAACACCGCCATGAAGTGACATGTGAGTGTTGGTGAGGAGGAGGAGAGGGGGAGAGGAGGAGGAGGTGCGAGGCTGGGGACTTAGGCAGAGGACACGATGGTAATGTCGGGGTGGATGATTCTGCCCATCAGCCTACCCGTCCTCACCATCACCGGCATCTGGGTTGTGTGAGTATCCTTCTGAGGCAAACACACACACACATATATATGAGCAGTGAATATTATGGTTTGTAATATGTGTATAATATTTGTTTTTGGTTCCTGTTGGTGGTTCATGTCTAAACCCGAGCTTGAATTAAAACTGATAGGTTCACAACCCTGTTATTGGATATCTGTTCGAATAAAGGCAGTGTCTGCTTCCTGCTCGAACTGTTATACGATAAATTTAATCCAAGAAGCCATTATGATTAGGTTATAAGGTAAGATCTAGTGAAGAGTTTGTAAATGGCTTGTCAGGAAATTGATGTTGGTCACCATCATTTACACAAAGTGCATCTCTCACTATGTTCTGTGTGTCCGTTTGTTTTGTTTTGAAGTTTTGTAAGTTACTTTTGGATGGTGAGTTTTATGTAGCCCAGGTTAACATTTTAATGTGAGAGGTACTACTATTACTACTACTACTACTATTACTACTACTACACATAATCATGCATTTTGTTTATATAGGCACCCAAGGTTGCCTTCCAATTCCAACAGAAGAGATAAAATGATAACACTGAGTAGTAAATAACGTTAAAGCAATATTAAATATAACAAAAGACAGTGACACAATCTAAAACATTGAAAATCAAACGGATAATCAAATAGAGATTTGAGTGGAGCCTTACATCATGTGACATAAGCGCTTGTGAATGAATAGGTCTTGAGATGAGATTTAAATGTGATAGATATATAATATTGTAGATATATAATATTGAGAAGTAGATAAATTATATTGTAACTTTAGAGAGAGACATCACCATGGATAAGAACGCTGATAAATTCCCAGACTTGCAGATATTTATCTTTTACGATGCCTCTGCATTATAAGAAACAGGAGATGGAGGAGATGTATGTGCTGAGACGAATAATAGGAAACATCAGGAATAAAAAGTTTGTGTAAAGTTGAAAGGCAGTGAGATGTTATGAGTTAGGAGCTAGAGTTTCTCATCATTTGCAATGCAGATCTAGAAGGGAGGCATGACAAAGGTTTTGAGTCTTCTTTTACGTTGTGATAATAGTATACAATTATCTCCCGAATGGTATAACCACTATTTACGTATACTGGATTTCTGATTGGTGCGATGGTTTCTAAATGCACTAAGGAATCCCATGTTTCCCCCTCATCCAGCATGGCAGGGATGGTTACATAAAACATGGGAGAAGGAGTACGACACAGGGGTGGAGCACTTACCCACACTTTCCAGAATACGTCAGCTAATTCTCATTGGTTGTCAGACCAGCTCGAGCAGAGCTTTCCACATCTCCAGAAGTGAAGGATGGCTCCCAATAAACGTGGGCTACTTGTGCTGTGCCCTAAATAGCTGCTCCCATGACTCCTGTTGACTGGTCAAAAGACTACTGAAAACATGGCGCTACAGAGCGATTTAAAAAAACCTCAGCCCTTCACCTACAGCTAAAACATTCTGTTTTGCTAGCTGCAGTTATTTTTGCCCTCCTGTTAGCCGACCTAATGGTTTGTTTTTTAGCTTGCATAATTTAGACCTAGCTCTGTGATGCTAAAACCTTTCCATTTAGACTAAATTTCTATGTAAATGTTTCAGTTTAACATTTCTTCAGGCTTTAGATTTGAAATTTTAGCCTGCTAGCCCCATAGGCATTTAGGCTGGTCCTTAGAAGGAGGGAAGACACATGACCTTATCAGGTTTGTTGTCGTGACAGTGGATCTAATTATATAAGATATATTTGTAAATTAACTAACTTTTTTTTTCTTACTTTACCTCTACAACCAAAGTAGCTTATTAGTTTTGTCACCTGAGGAGTGTAGTTGGGTTGATGATGTTTAAATCCATGGTCTTAGTTCACAACTCAAGACAAGTTTATTTTTTTTTGTACACATGCTATTACTTTATTATGTAAGAGGAAAGGGAGTCTCGAAAAAGCCACACTCTGCCATCTGCTTTCAGTACCACAGATTCTGTGACAAATGGCTGGCCGGTAATGATGGTTTCAGTGGTGACCTGGTAACGGTTTGTGTGATTATTCACAACAGTGTTTAAGGCAGATGGGAGTATGTTTATTTACCAAATGTGGTCTTACTTGTAGTTTGGTCTGAAAGTGCATCTTGCAGTACATATATAGTAAATACACCTGCAGACAAACAAACGCATTGAGAGATGAAAACAACACTAAGTGGCATTTAACCTGCTTCTGACCCTGCAGTCTGTTACATACATTTGTATTGGACAAACGTAAATTATGTTTACTGGGGAATTGAGACATGCACTGACAGCTTGGTGACAAGGACATATGCATGTATGTCCTCTATGGTGTCTATGTTTCCTTGCAGGTCTTATGAAAGTGAGAATGTAGACGTTCAGGAGCCAAGCACTGACTGCAATCTGATGCTTTTTTTGTTCACTCTCTAAACTCACTAGAGGGTCATTATAACACTGGATAGGACATTCATTGACTTTGCTGCATCAGCAAGTGAGAAGGTTTAAATATTGTGTCAGTGCTGGTGAAAGGTAAAATCTGTTCAAAATCATGGAAAAGATTTACCTCTAAAAAAAACACAGCAAGCAAATTACTAAAATTTTAATTACCCTTAAGCACCTTTTGTGGTAGTCATCTTTTATGTATGTGTATTGATTGGGCAACAGCATTACTAACACCCCTGCTTCATTAATTTGCTGTTATGTCTTTTATATCAGGTATGCCATGGCCCTGTATAACCAGCATGTTTGTCCTGTGGATAACTGGTAAGAGTCTGACCTTATGGTTCTTTTCACGTCATTACACTGCACAATTGTTTGCTGTCTAACTGCAGAGAAGCATCTGCTCCATTTATTACACACAATCTGCCATGTTTCAGTTAACTCTTTATTTACTTGACTTGTGTGTAAGGATGCTATCTTAGATATTGGTTACTAGAACCATGTTATCTGTTAACTAAATGTTTGGCTTTATCCAAAGTAGAAAACTGCATTAAAGTATTTTTTAGGCACAGCTTTCTACTATTCTGTACTCTGAATTGGCAGTTGAAAAAAAAAATCCATAACATGACGTTTGCATAACATAGTGGTTTTTGTTTGTTTGTTTGTTTTTGTTTATTACTGAGAATGCTATAAAAATGCATTCATCCCAGCATGGTATTGTAGCAAACAATATATGATTGCAGATGAGTTCAATATGGCTCATATAATATTTTAATCAACATTGTTTACATTTTTGATTTAGTATTTTTCTGCGTATGTGTTTCAGGTTATATAATCAGTCATGTGAGGAAGATTTGCCCCTGCAGAGCGGACCAACGCTATGCTGTACTCTGGATAATGTGCCACTTATCAGGTCAGTCTGACACAGTCATAATATTGTTTAAAGTTTTTTAGATGTTCTTTAAAGAAATGAGCATTAATAAATGTTTGTTGTTTATGCCATATACAGTATATTCCATCAATTCCATATATGTTTCGGACATTCTATATCTATTATGCTATTAACTCATACATATAGAACACAGTATGGATCCTAAGCGGACATCGAAGTGCAGTTGTGTTTTTTGGAAGTACAATTGTTGTGCGGTGAGTGATGGATGGTCTATACCAGCATGGTGTTATCCCCAGTATAGTGTCATTTGTGATCACGGGTTAGAAGGAGGCTTTACATAATTGCTTAAGGACAAGAATTTACTTTAATCATGGATAACATAAGGAACAACTATCACAATTATACAAGGAGCTTTTAAGTCTTTTAAAACTTTAGATTTTGCAGGGTGACAGAACATAGTTATGAGAGTAAAACCTACCTCTATTTCTCTGTATAATTCTTTGCACTTATTGCAGTGTTTCATAAGTGGCTGGATATCATCAAGGTCGAAAGTTTTCTCAGTACACCGAAGCCATGATGTGAATGGTTGCTTCACGTCTGAAACACTGGCCTCCCAGGAACTCCTTAAATGGGCACAATTGTAAAAATGGCTTGGAGTGAGGTCAGGACTGTATGAGGGTTGTGGCAATAACTGAGTTCCTGTAATGTGCAAGTGTTTTTGGTGAATGATTGTGTGTACAGTTCCCACAGACAGATGTGTCTATTTTGCAAGTTGATGACAACATATCTGTCAAGTAAAAAAAAAAAAAATAGTCTTGATATACAAAAAATGTATGTCACGGTCTGACTTAAAAGCCCCTTGTATTAAAACTGTAAGTAAAATGTTACAGTTTGTGAAAAAAAGTACAGTTTGTTAAAACCTTTAAAATGTGTCATATAGGTATGTAGATAGATAGATAGATTGATTGATCCCGAAGAAAATTCCAGATATCCAGCAGCCATAGAGACAGTAACACAAAGACAGATTGTAGATTGCACACTGTATATCTTACACATAGTCTGTACAAACAGGGTATGTAGTGTTCTCTCTTTTTTTTTTAAATTCTATTTATCTGTTTGTACTCTCACCACACAGCATTAGTTAACAGTTTTGTTCTGTAAGATTTTTATCTAGTGTATGTCTTCATTATAGAGAAATTCCTTCTTAAAAGGTAAAAAATTGGTAACCAATTGTATCAGATCTTTTCAAGAGGCATGCGTATTTGCTTCATCATATTGTATTCAGCTGTTTATGGAAAGGAAATGTGTTTGATTTTTATCTTTAAGCCATGTGTGCACAGCGCTCTGCTCCAGTATGCTGACAGGGTGTGATATGTTCCCACATCTTAGGGTTCTGGAGTTGTTATCAAGATAACATAATAGAATTTATTGCATATCATGTACAGTCTTCACCACATTTTTCTTTTTCTTCCCTTTTTTTTACCGAGGTCTCTCTTGTTTAACTTCCTACCATAGTGGTCTCATGTAACAGAAAGAAAGTGTGCAAGATGTGAGAGAAAATGAAGGACAGAGAGAGCATGAGAACTTGAGTGAACAGGAACACAGAAATATTCTAGCGTATTTGTTTAGTGCAATGTTTTCTAGCACCTTGGTGTCACTGTTAGGAAGTACTGCAACGAAGACCGTGAAGTTCCCACTGTTTTCAAAAGACATGAAAGAACACAAAGGGAACATTGTCAAAATGGAAAAATATGCATTTATCAAGTTCCTAGACACGTCCCTGTAATGTTTTCAATGCGTCTATCATGTTGTCACAAATTTACTATCATGCACATGGTCACACACTTATTGGGTCCGTTGAGATCGAACCAAGTTGTCCGTGTATTCCATCAGATCGCACCACACTCTTATAAGGTGCTTATCACATGCTTACTACGTTGTCATTTGACAGGTTGGTATAAATACTGCAACATTTCTCACAAACTGATGTTAGGGATTGGGGGAAATGTGGGAAAAATACCACAAACATGAAGAGACACATCAAGGTATACAATAAAAATCTCAAGGTAGTTTTACAGTTTTTTTTGGTAATTATGTTACCACATGTTAACATAATTATGTTGTGATGTATTTTATTTAATTTAATTCTATAGGTAAACTGTTGCCTAACACATTAAGCTAATAGGTTAGCAAATGATTGTGACCCATAGGAGCTACCCTACGACAGTGTGTAAAAAAAAAAAAAGTTTTAAAACACTGTATTGTCCATACAGCTTCTACGTTTTGTAGTTAAAAAGATATGGACATCCAGCAGTTGTTGTAATGGTTAAAAATAAATATAATTAGCTGAAAACAACAGATGAAAAGATACATTTTAAATATTAAGATAATTATTTTGTGAAAAACCTTTAAAAATGGTTTTGGCTAGACTAGACTGATTGTAGGGTTAATTAATAATTATCTTAATGCTAAAATGTTATGTTTTCATTGACTAAAACTAGACTAAAATACTTTAAGTTTTCTTTGCCTAAAACTAGATTAAAATACGTAAGGGTTCCTTTGACTATTTGCTAGACTAAAATGTCCAGACTTTTAATTGACTAAAACTCGAATAAACAAAAATAGGATAAGATTGACTAAATATGATAAAAACTATCAGGGACATTTATCCTGGAACTAAAACTGAAAATAGCTGACAAAATGAACACTAGTAGAATGTCAGTGAATGTCTGTCAATGCGGTCATTCATACTTCCTTCATCTTGCTTCGACCACGTCCTCACCAGGGTTATTTGAACATATCTAAAAAATTGTGTCAAGGGAGAGTATACTATGTCCTTGCCAGTTTCTAGTGTGTTTTTGCCAAGTTGTACAAGTTCTTACTACATTCACCAAGGAAATAGGGGGAATGTGGCTCGGTGTGATGGCACCCTTAGTATGGAGTCTGAGAGATGTTTTCTTTGGGCTTGTGACTAGTACTAATGTACATGGCTCTGGGCCTGCTTACCAAGGGCTATCAAAAAATGTCACAATGTAACACAATTATTAATGGAATTTTTTTGTGAAAGTGCTTAGAATAAATGCATGACATTTGTGACATACCCCCTCCTCTTTTTTCTTTTACATCATTTCCTCTTTAATGCAATATACACTCACCTAAAGGATTATTAGGAACACCTGTTAAATTTTTCATTAATGCAATTATCTAATCAACCAATCACATGGCAGTTGCTTCAATGCTTTTGAGCGTGGCATGGTTGTTGGTGCCAGATGGGCTGGTCTGAGTATTTCACAATCTGCTCAGTTACTGGAATTTTAACGCACAACCATTTCTAGGGTTTACAAAGAGTGTGAAAAGGGACATCCACTATGCAGCAGTCCTGTGGGCGAAAAATGCCTTGTTGATGCAGGAGATCAGAGGAGAATGGGCTGACTGATTCAAGCTGATAGAAGAGCAACTTTGACTGAAATAACCACTCGTTACAACCGAGGTATGCAGCAAAGCATTTGAGAAGCTACAACATGCACAACCTTAAGGCGGATGGGCTACGACAGCAGGAGACCCCACCGAGTACCACTCATCTCCGCTACAAATAGGAAAAAGAGGCTACAATTTGCACGAGCTCACCAAAATTGGACAGTTGAAGACTGGAAAAATGTTGCCTGGTCTGATGAGTCTTGATTTCTGTTGAGACATTCAAATGGTAGAGTCAGAATTTGGACAGAATGAGAACATGGAACCATCCTTGTTACCACTGTGCAGGCTGGTGGTGGTGGTGTAATGGTTTGGGAGATCTTTTCTTGGCACACTTTAGGCCCCTTAGTGCCAATTGGGCATTGTTTAAATGCCACGGCCTACCTGAGCATTGTTTCTGACCATTTTTTATGACCACTATGTACCCATCCTCTGATGGCTACTTCCAGCAGGATAATGAACCATGTCACAAAGCTCGAATCATTTCAAATTGGTTTCTTGAACATGACAATGAGTTCACTGTACTAAAATGGCCCCCACAGTCAACCCAATAGAGCATCTTTGGGATGTGGTGGAACGGGAGGTTCGTGCCCTGGATGTGCATCCCACAAATCTCCATCAACTGCAAGATGCTATACAATCAATATGGGCCAATGTTTCTAAAGAATGCTTTCAGCACCTTGTTGAATCAATGCCACATAGAATTAAGGCAGTTCTGAAGGCGAAAGGGGGTCAAACACCGTATTAGTATGGTGTTCCTAGTAATCCTTTAGGTGAGTGTAAGTGTAGTGATATTATAAATTATTTTTATTTACCAAGCAACAGAAACTTTTTATGGTGGATTTGCAGATAAGATTCTGTTTGCCATTATGTGAACTTTAAATATTTAATGTGGCCATTATGTTAATCATGAATATAGGAAACATATACACACATGGATGAACTTGACTCAAATGACTCAAGGTTTAGAGGAAAGCTTTGTAATACAGTAAAAGAGTGTAATATTTTTTTCCTGACAACTTTCAATAACTGTACATAGTTATTTCCCTCACCTTAATGTCAGTCTGATCAATAAACAAAATGTGCCAAGTTTATTGCTCAATAGCACACATATTTTTCTTTGCTCTGTACACCCTTTGTTTGTTGATGTGTCAATTAAGTCTGATAAAAGGGATACTATGTTGTGTCACAGCAGTTTATATGATGCTGTGACACAGACACTGAGCTTCAGCAATAGTTCGAGACTTGAAATAACTTGGAAGAAACTGACAAAAGGTATAATAAATAATAATTTAAAAATAATAATTTTAAACTTCGACTAATGAAAATCAGACAGTGCTGTTTCAATTGTGATTCAATGGTAAAAAAAAAAAAACTAATGAAACTGGCCTAGACAAATTAGTTGGTACATTGAAAATACTTTGACCATAGTGACAGGTTAAACTAAAGTGTATCCTGTATTTAGCATCACACATGCCTTCAATCCTGCAATTAAAAATCACTCTCCTGTTTTGTAGCATAATGTGTACTACACTGAACACTGGATCATAGAAAGTAATGGAGTGAATAGTCTTTAAGAGATCAGAAAGAAAGTCTATGGGACTGTAGCCAACCTCCCTGCACATGGCCACAAGAGGAAAATAACATAAAATTGAACAGAAGGATAATATGAATGGTAACCAAAAAGCCAAGGACAAGTTCCAAAGAGTTTCAAGGTTCAAAGGTACATCAGTGTTGGATCAAACCATTCGTAGCTGTTTGAGCAAAAGTGGACTTAATGAAAGGGGACCCTGGAGAACTCCACTGTTGAAAGGAAATGATAAAAATCCAGACTGGAATTTGTCGGAATGCATATTGACAAGCCACAATGCTTCTTGGAGAATGTCGTTTGCACAGATGAGACAAAACCGGAGCTTTGTGGCAAGGATCACACCCACTGTATGTTTACAGAAGCAAAAATAAAGTTTTCAAAGAAATGAAGACCGTACCTGCCTAGAAACATAGAGGAGGCCCAGTTGTATTCTGTGACTGCTTTGCTGCATCTGGCACAAGGTGTTCATTGAAATCTCAAGACTTATCAAGGCGTTTTGGAGTATAACATAGTGCCCAGTGACAGAAATCTCAGTCACAGGTCATGGGTGCTCCAACAGGATAATGACTCGGCACACCCGAACATGACTAAGAGCAGAACATTGGACTATTCTGAACTGGCGTTCTATGAGCCCTGATAAAAAAAAATCCCATCAAACATCAATGGAAAGATCTGAAACATGCAGTCTGTGGAAGGCACACTTCCAAATTGAAACAGCTGGAGCAGTTTGCACACGATGAGTGGGCTTGTTAACAGGTGCAAAGTCCCATTGAGAGCTACAGAAATTGCTTGATTGCAGTGATTGGCTCAAAAGGTTTGCAACAAAATGTTAGATTAAGAGTCTCATCATTTTTGTCCAGGCCAGATTCATTTGTTCTTTTTAAAAATATTATTCTGTTGAATCCCTGTTTGAAAGTGCTGTCTGATTTTCATGAAATTATTATTTATTATTGCTTTAGACAGTTTCCACTTAAATGATAGAAACAAGATTCTAAGTATTCTAAAAATCTTATATTGACAATGTAAGAATAATCAACAATTTAAAATTAAGTATGTACACAAGGCACAAATGGTCTTTTTCCAATCATCCACTGTTCAGTTTCACCACATTTTAAGTTTTTGGTTTGTATGTTCCTGATTTTATTTACTGCACTGTCGTAACATGATTGACAGACTGGAGAATTGCATGAATGTTCAGGAGTACAGTATATACATATACATATATATGATGTATTACGACTGTTCTTTGTACTATCTTTGCCAATATAAACTAGTAATATTTAAATGTATTAATTGTCACGTAATTAGTCCAGTTTTCAAAGCAATTTGATAGTCCTTGCCAGGCAAAGGAATTCTGGCATTGTTGGTACAAGGGTTGGGTGTGTTTGGGAGAGATAGGGTGCATGTTTATACTGGATTCCTAATCCTTCTTTCTGGCACTGAGGTGTAGTAAAGTGGGTAAAGGGTCAGACTCAGTGAGAGAAACAAACATGCAGATTAGAGTCTACAGAAGACCTTTATGAAGCTCGTATCACATGTGCATTGTTTGACCTAAATCTGAACAAGATATGAGGTTGGATGTGAGCAGTATCATGTACTGTGAAAAGGGAAGACACTACGTGGAGAATTGCCAACAGAATTATTTGTTTAAAATGAATTGTGAATGTGGTGAATATAGAATGTTTTTGGAAATTTGGTATGATGTTTTGTAGATATTTGTAGATAGGTCTGTCATATCTGTGTTTATCTATTTAAGTGTTTTTTTGTGATGTGGTGTGTGAGCTGTTAGCCAGATGACTCTGTGTGCTCCTTACTGCTGTTGATGCACCTCTCACAGGAATTTAAATATTGCCAGATTTTTGTGGGTGTGTGTCTGTTTTTAACCCTCAAACTTTCATTAAGTATTTTAAGTTTATGCGTGGAGCTAAAAATACTTAATTCTGCAGTGATTGTAAATAAATGCATTTGGGCAGTTACTAGCCTGGGTTTCTGTTTAACTCTTGCACTGTTTTTTTATTATTATTTTTAGCAAGTGTGGCACTTTACCTCCAGAAAGCTGCTTCTTCAGCCTTATCTGCAGCACGGGATCCTTCATGGGTAAGTATGTGTTTATTACACACATCATGTGCAGATCATTTGAAGATATTATGTCTCCTTGCAATGCTTTTTCAAATAATTAGATCAAGATATGCAAGAAATATGATTGTATTTTAGCAATAAATGGGACACCTTTACTTAAAATTTAGGGTTCCTAGCAATTCTAAATTCATAGCTAAACATGGCAGAGGGGGCATCATGTAACACAATTAACCAGACATAAAATTGCGTATGGTGGTTTAGTCTTGATATGAAGTTTATATAACCTAAAAGAAATCAATGTGAAGTGCTTTTGAATATCCTACATACACAAGACTCCGCGTCTAGGTTAGCACTTCATGGTGCCTCCTGTATATAATGCTTTTGTTATTTAATATACAGTACACTGTTTGTTCAGACAGTGTATATAATGCTTTTAATATTTAATATAAAGTGTCTGGGCAAAAAAGTCACACCATCTAATATTTCATTCGACCGCCCTCAGCTTTGATTACGGCACATAATGTGGAGGCTAATTCATGTGTGAAAATGATCCCTTATGTTTCCAGAATCACTCTTTCACAATCTGAGTCTTGGCACACTGTATGTTTGTCACATCAGGGAAGAAAAGCTCTATTGATGGAATAACCTGGTCATTCAGTACGTTCAGGTAGTCATCTCAAGAAGCTTGTACAATGGGCACTGTGCATGATCAATCGCTTCATGTGCTTCCCTTCTTACCCTGACACACCCGTCGCTATGGAATAGGGACTATCTGAACTCATCAGACAACATGAGCTTATTCCATTGATCTAAATCTTTATGCTCACTAGCAAATCGAAGCATTTTTTTTCCTCAATTAGTCCCACTAACAGGTGGTTTTCTTATGATCACACTGCTCTTTAGTCCCAGTCCTTACATTATGTGTGGAAATTTTCTTGCATTTCCTATTAAACATCACTTTGATTTCTACTGACGATTTTTATTTGTGTGCTGCTACTACTAGTGTTTATGTGATCTCCGCCCAATTTTAACCATAACCATAACCACAATAATCTCCTTTGGTGTTTTCCATGCTTGATGCAGGCCCTACTGAAACTGCGGTGTAGTTATATTAAATATCAAAGCTTTATTGGATCAATGCAATATAGTGCTTCAAGTGTATGTATCCACTTAAAATATATAATCATAATGTTTATTGAGTTGTGCTTTTTTAATACTAACAAAAAGTATGCCTACGTAAGCATAATATTTTTAAAAAATGTAATAACGAATATAAATTGGATAGGATAATGGGATAATAGGATATAAAAAGTCTACACATCCCTGTCCACATTACAGGTTATTGTGATGTGGGGAAAAAAGGAAGCCAAGATGACAGCTCATATTCTACCTTAAATGTGAATTAAGCAACCAGCTAAATTCAAGTGGAAAACAAATAGAAGAGTTTTAGGGGGAAAAAGAAAAAGGAAGAAATATAGAATAACCTGGTTGACACATCTACCAACTTGGCACATCTTGATTTGGCAATTTTATCTTACTCCTTCTTCCAAAAATGCTCCAGATGTATGAAAATGATCTTCTGTGCAAATCCCTCTTCAAATATTTCCACTGGTTTTCATTGAGATTTAGATTTTGGCTCTGACGGTTCCATTCCAAAAGACAGATCTTTTTCTTCTGAAGCCATTACTTTGTTGACTTGGATTTGTGCTTTGGGTTGTTGTCGTGCTGGAATGTAAAAAACCTTTTTGTTTCAGCTGGTTAAGATGCCTGCAGGTTTTGTGCCAAAATAGATTGATATTTAGGGTCTAATTATTTTTTGTGTGCCACATAGCCCAGACATGTGATGAACACAGGGATTGTTATCACATGAAGGGAGCGACTAGTACTTGACAGATATTCCTGCAGTTTCTTTACTGTTGCCGTCAGACTCTTGGCAGCCTTACTGACACATTTTCTTCTTGTCCTTTTCTCTGTTTTGGAAGGACATTCTGTTCTTAGTAATGCCACTGTACTGCCCCATTTTTACCACCTTCAGTTTTCTGTGTTACAGCAAATATTTTGGCAATTGGGTGTACCTCTGTGTTGATGGATATCATTTTTCATAAAAACAATCTCATACATGCTTTACAAGCTTTTTGTGGACAAATGCAGTTGAATGAAAATTTCAAGCTTTCAAAAAAATTTGACAGAAACTTATCTCTCTTTTGGATGACTCATAATCACTTAATTGATGACATAAATGTGATAAGTGCTTTTAAAAAATTTTAATTATCGTTTGTAATTTTATGTTTTTGCCTTATTATAAAGGGGCATGCACACACTTGGGCAGCCAGGTTATTGTCGTTTTTTAAAATTTATATACATTTATATTGCTTTTTAGATAAAGTTTTTCCACTTTGTTGGCTACTATGTAACATCAAAGGTGGATTTTACACGATTTACGTGCTTTTTTTCTCCTTAAGTAAAAACAGGATTTTTACTGTTTATGTCAAAGTTATATTATGATGTCAGGTGCACTTTGATCAATAAATGTAATGTAAGATTTTACTTCACATGAAGCAATTGTGGCAAAGGCACAGCAGCTTTCAAAGGCTTTTAGGGACATCATAAATAAATAAATAACCCTCAAATGGAAAATACTATACTCAAATTTTCTGTACAGGTTAAAAAATGTGCAGGTCAGAAGTTCACGAAAGCACAGACAGGTGCACCATGTTGAGTCACTCTCAGGCTAAAGAGAAGGAAGGTGACAGAGAAGAGAGCTTCTATTTGAACAGAGTTGCAGTAAGACCAGAAAGCAGTGAACTGCACCATATAGTTATCTCTATTACTAAACCCTATACAGAATTCTTCTGCTAAAAAAGAGTCATAGAACAAAAGTTGAAACAAAAATAAATCTCAGTAATTATGGAGTAATATAGCTTGTCATTTTTAGAAAAGAAGGTTTTTATACATATGATCCTAAGAATGCCATATTTTCATATTACAAATATTTTTCAAAAATTATAAATAAGGAAGCATGTTAGTGGAATGCGCACACATGCTTCTGTTCAGGGTTCAGCTTTTTTATTTCGATAAATAACGGCCAATTTGAGTTGTGCTGTTCAGATTGTTGTGAAAAAACAAAACCAAATACATGAGGAACAATATCATATTTGAGTCAGATCTTGCTGTAGTGTGAATGTAGCTTTTCCCGAAGAGTTCAAAAATGAACCTTGAACTGTGCATTTTCAGTCATATTGCGACTTGCTAAATTTAACAGGGTGCTGCAGAGGCAAAGTGGTATTTAACATACCCAGAGTCTGTGGCAGCCAGGTGTGTCTTTTACTGCACGTCTAAGAAGTTTTTTTGTAAAATATAACCTTTGACCTGCACAGTAATCTCTATAGCTAAGGAGGTCTGTGTTGTTATGGACACTTTCAGTCTGTCAAAGTATGGGTCAGTTGCAGGAACACATGGCCCTGCTATTTCTGTGTTGAGCTTATTACAGTAAAGCTATAGAGCTTTGGAGAAAGAAACAAGATGATAATTTTGTCCACAAACACAAACAGATTTTTCCCCCATTATATCAGTATTATATTATAATAGTCACTTATCTGATTCATGGATGTGTTGGTGCATTTCAGACAGAGCATGCCAGCTTAGTTAGCCCTAACCCCAACCCTAGGCAGTCAATTTCTATTATTATATCACATAGTAATAGTATAACAACTTTCTTGGAGCTCATACCAATTACGGGAAAAAGCAGTGTCAATGATGGTAGACTGGAAAAATTGGGCTTGCCTTGTCATGTTTTGGCAAGTTGGTTATGTGGGGGAAGTATGTTTCGCTTTGATATCAAAAGGCTGACAGACCAGAGATAAACAAGTGGCCACTGGCACACAAGATATTAGTCACTAAGCATTTTGAAGCACTGCATTGTGTTTTTTGGAGTGTGCTATGAGTGTGCTTTTCTCCACTAAAGATGAACCTACACAAGAGGACTTTCTAGGAATGTCCAGTTTGTGGAGACAGTACACTAGCAGAATTAATACTCTCCTTGGTGTGTAGATGTCTAAAAGGACATCCTTAGAGGAGCTGCTCGTGCTCCCTTCTTTGCAGGTTACATAATAATCACTGTTTTTCACTCTGTGGTGGAGCTCTCTCTGAAACGAGTGGAGCACAGGAGGAAACATCCATCAACATTAGAACACAATAACAAAGCACTGCAGGAGCTGACCCAGGTCTCTGGAGACACACAGGCAACCTATCATCATACTATAAAACACTGCTTCTCTCCCATCTTTCCTTGATTCTGCATAGTCACTGGCTGTACTTGGGCAGAGTCCAAACAGACACAGAGCGACGTGGAAGCACTAAATTATCATGACTCTCTTAACATGCTCCACATTACTTGCCCATTTGGGCCATTTTTTGACAATATTTGGACCATTAATGTTTTTAATGTTGTCCATTTTTTTAGTATGTCTAAAAAATGTAGTTGAAATATATTTTTTAATAGAATACTATTTGCTTAATTTTGACAGTGCTTCCCATGCCCCTTTACAGTGGTTTTAGAAAGTACACCATATTGCCAAAAGTTTGTAGACACCTGTTGATGACGCCAATTTAGTTCTCTTTAGTTATTTTGATACCTTGGGGTGGATTTCCACCAGATTTTGGAGTGTGACTGTAAATATTAGTCTATTCACCAACAAGCGCATTAGTCATTTGATATCAGGCTCTGATGTTGGGTGAGGAGGCAAAGGTTGCCATCTTTTGTGAAGTTTGGGCTCTGTGCAGGTCATGCAAGTTCTTCCAGTCCTCTAGCCAAAGCATTTCTTTATAAACATTGCTTTATGCATGTTGCTAAATGCGTTTTTGGGCTCCTAACTTGCTGTGGACGGCGATTGTAATGCTGTACAATACATCTGTGTGCTTCCAACATTGTGGCAAAACTTTGTCACATAGACAGGTGTGATAATCAGGGGTTCATATACTTTTGGCTATATAGTGCGTTCTGTCACTCCTTCACTTTTTTGATAGATTATTGTATCAGATTAAATCTGTTTTTGGGCTAATAATGTACTCAAAATTGTCCATTATGACTACATGAAAACATGTTTATGTGAAAATATATTAAAAATCAAAAACTGAAATCTCTTGATTAGATAGCATACAGTATTCAGATCCTTCATTCATTATTTTCTAAAAGCACATTTGGCAGCACTTACAGCTTTGAGACTTTCTACAAACTTTGCACATCTGGATGTGGGCAATTTATTCCTTTACAGATTAAATGTGCAGATTGATGGACAAAACATCCTTAAATTTGATCTTTTTTAATTAAATGTCTAACAATTTAGTATGCAAAATCTAAAGGAGTCAATATTTTCTGTAGCCACTGTGCGACTAAAACAAGATTTCTTTTCTTTTGTTTGATAAAATATCCACTTTTAATTAGCTGAAGTCTGCAAGTTACAGCCATGTAATGGCAGCATCCACAAACATGACTTATCAACTTTAACACTTTTAATGTGCCATGTTGTGGCTACCACAGTTTTAACAGCACTTGTATTGTGGTTTTTTTCAAATTTCTATTAAACTTTTCTTGGTCAGTTAGATGGCATCAGTTGTGAATGCCTGAGCGATGCAGAAGATGGTGGAGTGCAGACACCACAAGCTCTGTTACAGTACAATTGGAGCATTGCTTAAGGCAGAACTGCTTAATGTCCCTTAAGCAACTTTGTAAAATTTAGCATAGTCGGAATATATTTTGAATGGGATGCCAGGCTATGAAAGTGTACAGTTTTTTATTGTAGTTCAAATTTTAAACAAATCAATAATAGTTCTCACAATGTATATTTTTTCAGATATATTGAAATTTAAGTGGCAAAGCCCTGACAACTGTTATAGCTAGGCATAAGACATATATAAAACACAGATGAGGCGAATTCGCTTTTCTGAGGTTTTCTAACACAGTAGGCACTGGTAGTAGGCGGTAATAGTCGATAGGGCACAAAGCTTGCAAGTGAGAACCTAACATGCTTAATTAAAAGTCCAATAAATGAAGCTAATCATAAGGAATTTGTTATATTAAGGTAATCTTCACTATTCATTCGTGACATAACATGACATTCATGACAGATTTTAAAAATTAAATGTTAAATGTTAGTAGACTGATAGCAACACTACCAGCAGATATTGACTTAAGAGACTTAATGTAGCCTGCAGGAGTTCACTGCAAAAGAAACATCGATCAGACTTAATAGTTTAAGGTGTACATTTAGCATATTATTAAAGGAATGCATTTTTTAAAATCAGAGTGTAATCACACAAATGAAGTGTATTTGTAAACTATGCAATTTTTCAAATTTTTTAAACTATATGTACCTTCTACCAATGGATTTTTTTTGTTAAATAGCATCATATTCATTAATTAATTCAGTGCTTGACTATCATGGTTTTGGTCAATGCATTTGTTAGTGTGTACTTGACAGCCTCATTTTTGTCCTAAATATATAAGTAGTTTAGTAGGCTGGTGTTGGATAGATGACACCTGAATAAACCTGTTGGCCTTTTACTATCCGACCGCCTTATTCCCTGCCTCTGGCTCTGACCCAACCCTTCAGCCGTTTAGGAGGAAACTATGAAAAAACAAGACTGCTGCATTTGTTTAAAGTCAAACGCAGGGTTATTTGTCTCTGAGGTGTGGTTTGAGCTACACAGGAAAATGATGATGGCCAACAGCAGCATGTGTCAAAGATAGCCCCACCCCCACCCCCCTTCATTTCCGGCTTTCTCTGGACAACAATTCAGCTTTAGGAAATGTGCACACACCCTTGCCTCTTCAAGGTATTGTATTGACCTTTGATGGTCTGCAGTGCACTGGTTGGCTTCATGTCACTTAGACCTGGCAGATGTGTTTTGCTGTACCATCATTTTACTGATATATTTAGCTCTCTGTGAATTGTGAGGTGTGCTAGATTTACACTTGTTTCCTGTTGCTGTATTCACTATGTGCCCTTCATTTTTGGCGAAAGCCACAGCTTTCTGTCTGTTACTAGACCTTCCGAGAACAATGCTCTTGAGAGCTTGCTCCAAACAACATTCTAAGCTAATGGTATAAACAAGCATTTTTTAGCTACAGCTGTGCTTTGTTAAAAAGATAAAGGCTAATTTCCTTTGCCCGGACGCGCGTTTCTTTTTCCATGCTTGTAACTTCTTTTAAATTATTTAGGCTCTGACAGGAAAGTGTGATGCCCACACACATTCTATTATGACGCTTCTCCCGTGAAGTACAATTTAAACAAGACATCTGCAGGTTCTATATCTGTGATAATCTTGGATCTGTTTCCTTTAGACTGTGAGATTAATGAGGCTGTTACTGGCATTAAGACATTAGCGGCTGTTTTTTTTCTTTGTGGTTTTTCCTAGCTGACCAGCTCCAGTTAACCCTCAAATTAAGCATTAACTCAAGAAAGTAAACAGCCGAGCACACCAGAGCGAATGGACCCATATAAGAGCTCTAAGCACATAACAATCAACCTTGTTACCCCTGCTGTAGGCCTCTTTTCCCTTCCCGCCACCTCATACCCTCACTCTTCCAGGAAAAAATGAATAGTTTCTGAGGAAACTGCAGGCACAAGTTTTTGTCATGCACAATCTGGCACAGACGGCGCAGACCAGGCAGAAATGTACATAACCAATGTAAAGATCCTGTCTCTAGAAGACCACATGGCATGATTAAAAAGAGGAAAAATTATTGGGAATTAAATATTAAATCTAAGGATTATGCCTGAAATGCTTTTAGGATGTGATTGCTAAGTTGTGTATAGGCTTTATTAAAACAGCATCTAGCTATATATTAAGCAAAAAAGGCACCAATCTATATATATTTTCTTTTATCTCTCTGTGTGTTTTTTTTTCTCCCTTTCAGTGATGGTGATAGTTTTGCTGCATTATGCTCACGTGATTGAAAGACGTCAGAACTGCGTGTTAAATACGGCGAGTCTCTCCACTGGCTGGATCTGTTCTGCGGGACTCATCATGGTAGGCAACTTCCAGGTGAGAACAGTCGGGCGCTGCATATACACAGATTAGCCGTAACATTAACATCAGGTTATATTAATACATTAACATTACTATCAATTATATACCAGTAAACTGGTGACACAATCATGGGCACCCAAGGCTCACCCATTGCTGCGGGGACCAAAAGCCAGCATGCCTGGTCCGATCCCACAGAAAAGCCAATGCAACACAAATCACAGGAAAATGTCAATGCTGGCCACAGTAGAAAGGTACCAGAATACCTAGAGTACCACAGCCCACTGCACATGGGGCCCGGCAGAGAACATGATGCCAGACACCCAAGAACACCCCCAGAGACCCTGCCAGCCAGAGTGGCCAGAGCTGCTCCGGTGGCACAAGGGGAACCTTCACAATAATGGTCTTAATGTTTTGTGCCGTTATGTTATGGCTGATTGGTATATATTAGTTACATCTTTCAACCTTCTGCAGCGAAGAACATCTATAAATTGCATCATGTTTTAAATAATAATCAAATAAATAAGAAGTTTTAGAACGAATTGTTCAAATGGTCTGTGATAATTTTTTAACGAAAAATACCACGCCAAATGTTGTAGCACTTCAGGTTGGTTTGTATGTATTAAGTTTATGATTATAACAAAATTCAGACAAGTATTAATGAGAAAAATGTTATATTATGTGCATTTTACATCATGTTTCTATTTGAAGAAAACTATACTCTCTATACTCTATACTGAGGAACATCAAAGTGTTGTCAAATATACTTGCTGTCCTATATCAATCGAAACACCTGCTCATTCATGCTGTTACCGATCAGCCAATCATGTAGCAGGAGCATAATGCATACAATTACACAGATGCACATCAACAGCTTCATGGTATTTTTCATATCAAATGTAAGAATGAGGAAAAACCCATGTAGGGTTTGAGTAATTTAGAAATGACTGATCTCTTGGATTTTCACACACAACAGTCTCTACAGTTTACACAGAATGATGGAAAAAAAAAGCACTGAGTGGGTGACAGTTCTGTGGCTTGTTGATGAGAGAGGTGAAAGATCAGTCTGCCTTATGCTGACAGGAGATAACTCAAATAAGCACTCTTTACAACCATGGGGACTAGCACAGTCAAAATCACACCACAGTCAAAATCACTGAGATGACACTTCCTCCCGCCAACCAGGCTGATGTTTGATCTAAACGTAAACTGAAGGCTCTTGACCTGTATCCGCATGATTTTCTGCATTGCACTGTTGCCACATGATTGGCTGATTAGATAACCATATGAATGTTCAGGCGTACAGTTGCTCTTAATAAAGTAGACAATAAGTGTATGCTATGTTTAAAACACCTGTAAGCTAAAACGCTAGCTGCAGATTCTGATATACATTGCTGATATAGATTGCTTGTGTTAATGCCACAGTGTTGTCTCCATTTTGCGGACAGTGTTTTGGCTGACCCAATTTGAATAGGGAAAGGATTCTGTGTGTAGTACGTCAGTGGCATCCAGGTGTAACCTATATTTGTGCATTTGCAATCCTGAAGGGTGTTCTCAAGCTCATCGTCAGCATTACAAGCCATGGACGCTTGTTTCTACCAGTCCTAGGAGGTCACAGTCAACCATTCATGCATATAATTACAAATGTACAATTGTCAAATGTGCTGGTCAAACTTGTCAATCTGTCAAGTTTTATAGTATTAAAACATCAGCTACTAGCAGGTGCTTCATGTTTGTTCTAAAACGTCTTCTAAAATCTGTATGTGCAGTTAGATCCATAAATATTTGAACATTGGGTATACAGGATAAAGTAGTAGAGATTATGAGTGAGTGAGTGTCAGTGAGCGGTGCAACAGAAGAGCGTTCGACCTAACATGTCAGTTTCCTAACATTCACCTGATTTGAATGTAAATGGCCTCAAAGTAAAATGGAAAGTGTGCACTTTTTTATTTACTTTCAACTCCTATATAGTACCTTGGTAGACAGTTAAAATAACATGTCAGTGTCCTAATATTTACCCTGTGTTCACACCGAACGCGGCGAGAGCGTCACAGTTCGCTCTCGCCACCCTGCTGCCGACGCCTGTCGCCACTCTTCGCCGCTGTTGGCCACTCTGACGTAGACCGAATGCCTTTCTTGTATTTAAAGGGGCCGCAAAGCAATCAAGCTTGTTGATCTTGTGGAGACTGACCAAAATGTGGAAGATAACAAGAAATTGATTCATAGAAAGAACTGTATTGTAGAAATAAACAAAAAAGCCGTTCGTATGGTGTGGCTTCTGTTCATTGTGAATTGCTAGTCTAATTTAATATATATATTTTTTATTATATATTTTTTCTTATTATTATAACATTAGAATCACTTACTAGACTTTGTCTTTAATTAAAATAACATTAATAATTAATAAACACCCGCTGCCGCAATAATCAACTTCTCCTCCATTTTGCTTGGGAACTAATGTCGCCGGAACAAAAGTTACAGGACTGCATCCCGCGGAATCCTCCCAAGGACCTCCATTTTAATTGGTTGCTGCTCAACCGCGTCATAGCTCATTACCCTAAAGTTGAGCTGATTTCAACTCTCTTCGCCGCGCTGCGCCAGCCCGGGCCGCTCTTCACCGCCCCTCGCCGCTGGCTCCTATTGAAAATTAATGACTTCCGGCGTCTTTGACACTCTCGCCGCATTCGGTGTGAACGCAGGGTCAGGGATCTGAATGTGCATATTAATTGTAAAGCCTTCAGTTAATTTACTAATGTTTAGGTGTAGTGCATAGACCTTTAGCGACAAACTGCATTCCATGATGTTAATCCGTAGCTAGAATTGTTATTATAGTTAAGTTGTATGTAAAGTCTTAAAATCTTAGGCCTAGTTCTCATGCACATGGGTATCTATCTATATATCCATCTAGGAATCTTTGTAGTCCAACTAGGGATCGTGGAGGCCAATGGTGACCATTGTACAGTATTTATTCCCATTTTTTGCAAAGTTGGAAAGACCTCCGGTCAACATTAACACACTACGGGAAACCCACCAAGCACAGGGAAAACATGCAAACTCCATGTACACAATCCTCAGGGCGGGAATCAAACCTTGACCCTGAAGGTTCAAGTTGACAGTGCTAACATCATCGTGCCGCCTGTACATGTGTATATTTAAAAGTATATTTTCTTCCTTAGTTCTCAAAGAAAAACACGTACATCAAGGCATGTTAAACCAATAGGTGGGGGTAACACCTAAACCTAAAGCCATTTTGGCCGATCAGAACCCGAGTATCTCATTTTGATGTCTAACACCGGAAGCACGGCACCATGGCTTATTCTCTTACCAGCCAAAAACCACACTGAAAATTAATTTGATAAATAGCTTCCACCTGTATGGACTTTTCCAAATGGTCCATATTTCAGTGACCTAAAACGGAGTTTGTGTCTGGACGAGGCTTAATCTTTGTGACCCTGTTAAAGTTTGAGTACCTGTTCATCTAAAGGTCTCTGTGCTCCCCGACTGTGTACTGTACATATTGTGCTTAGTGTGACTAGATGTTTATGCGCCACTGGAAGAACAAATTGACCTAATTGGTGTAGATGAATGCAGCTGTCCTGTTTAATGTGTTACACTTTAATCCATTAGTAGGGAATCTATTACTAGAGTGCTGCTTTATTTTAGCTTGTGCTTACACATACATGTGTATGCAAAAAAGTGTTTGGTGCTTCTTATACTGTACTCCTGTAGCTGTTGTTCTTTCCCTTAGCTGAGATGAAGCTCTACTCCATCTTACCATATTTCTGCCTTGATGGCTGCTGTTGTTGTTGTTGTTGTTGTTGTTGTTGTTGTTGTTTTCCCTTTTCTCCAGGACTATTGAATCAAATCTGTTGTTCACAGATTCATAAGAGACTCCATAATCCTTTTGGGCCCGTCGAGAATCTATCTACAATTATTCATGAATCAGTGTTGGCTGTTTAGTGATAGAGTTTTAGGCAGCTGTAATGTTTGGACACTTGGCTGAGTGCCCAGCTTGCAAGCAATGCAGGGAGGTCGGCCAATAGGGCACCAGTCAGACATTTTTATGGGCCAGTTGCCATAGAGACCGAAGGGGCGAGCAAGTTCTCCTTCTCATGGTATAACCGTCCACGTCTTAACTATAAAAATTCATCAACTGGTTGTCTGAGACGGTGTACTAATTGAAAGTCTGTGTGTATCCCTGTATTTGCCGGAGAAGACTCTGGCACATTACTTCCTCAGTCAGTCTTTTATTTACATTGCTGTTTTAATGATATTCCATCAATGCTAATTTGGTCTTATTTAAATGTTTTTAGAGATTCTGAATTTATACTGCTTGACACGTTCAAAGGTTGTGTTTCATTTTGGGAGTGATTACTGCAGTCTTGTGTGATGTCTCCAGGACATTAAAATCTCTTATTTGCATTGATGTCTCTACGTGTGGAAAGCAGCGCTCTGTGCCAAGCACAAGAGTTCCATGTTTGGTTGGAATACATGAAGTCTGCAAACCATTAAGTCTGAATGTGTGTTTGTGTGGGAACTCTTCCACACAGAGACCTTTAAGAGGGATGTGTGTACACAACCAGTCTCCGCTTACTCGTCTGTTCACGTGACTACTACCTGCCATATAGTGGTCCAGTGCAAGGTCTATTAACATAGACTGAAATGTGAGTAGAGACTCCAGCTGCCAAATACCCCCCCCCCTTCCCCGCCCCCAACTCCTAGCCTCTTCATAGAAGTTAAGCTGATTCCTGGGAATCATTTTGTTCCCATAAAGTTTTGACAAAGCCTTATTTCAGAGTTGAGCTTTAAAAGGTCTTATACAACCCTTGTTAGGATTTATTTTGAAGAATTGAACTATTGTGTCCTAATAACCTGGTGAATACAGTATGCTTGCTTATAATAACTTGTGCTGTTCAACTGTAGATTGCCATATGACGGAACGAAAACAAAAATCTTTTAGCATCATTTGTTACGAAATAGGGGAATTTGCTCTGTGCTTGAATGAGTCATAGGTACTGCATTTGTCTGTGTTGAGTTTGGAATTAGAAACATCGAACAGACACGCGAGCCAGAGCGGGAAAACGAATTCTGGACACCACATCTGCACCTCATCATCTAGTCCGCGTGTACTTTTCGAGCATTCCACTTAGATGCTCGCCATGCAGGATGTCAGTATAGCCAACTCGTTAACTTCAGCCACCAAACATGTGATATGTGTAATTCCTTAAGGGAACATTATATAATAGATCCTTTTGTCTGTACTTTTACCAAACGTTTATAAATAGACATTCCTCCGTTATCCATAAAAAAGGGGAAAAGGAACTGAGAAGAGATGGGATGTGTGTAGGTACAGGTGTGTAAGGTCTGAGGAACTGTAGACTCTAACAGACCTGCCTGTGCATGTTATGAAAACAGTGCCACGTTGCACATTCTCCACCATCATTAGTGACATTTATAGCTTTTCAAAACATACTTCAGATTTCCCGCCCCTTCTTTGTAACTAACAAGATAGATAGATATCTACATATAGCTTACTTTCATGACAGGATTTAAGTGGAAGTCTGTGTAGTATAGTATGTTACTTTTATATCTCTCTAGATGTTAGAGCGGCCACTTTGAATAAAACCAGCAAATTATTCCAGTTTGTTCTGCAACATGGCATGAGACTGTCTAGATTTTATTTATGAATGTACCAAAAAGCAATAGAAGTCTTCTTAGATTTAGATAGTAAGGCAGCTTATTTATGAGTCACTTCCTTACATGTTAAAACGAAACCACTTATATCAGGTCTGAACAGTGCAAGTTTTTTAAGAGGAACTCGTGGCTTGTGAAATGTGGCTGGGACCCACTGAACACAGAGACGTGTAAGCTTGCTTTTGAATTAGCTGAACACTCAGTAGCAGAAGATATTCAATTCAATTCAATTCAATTTTATTTGTATAGCGCTTTTAACAATTGACATCGTCGTAAAGCAGCTTTACACAATCAAAAGAATTAAGTTTGTATGAAATGTGAATGTGTATGAATCAAAATGATAAGATATTCAATAATGTATAAATAAACACAGAAGACATGCACACTTCTTGTGGGATTTAGCACCATTTACAGTTATGGGTTAGAGAGTTTAAGCTGTAGGAGTAGTTCTTTGTAAAGCCTAGCATGAGCCAAGTCATGTAGTAGAAAGATCAAAAGCAATAAGTGAGCTTTGCTGCTCTCTGCTGGTGAGGTTAAAGAGTGGCTCATGGATCTACGGCTCAAAAGTAATCTGAGCATAGATTGCTGACTTAAAGTTAACGCCACATTTCTGTGCCTTAAAGGCATCGACTTCATCTGCTTGGTATTTCAACACATATAGATAGCTTATAGTTACCACACGTGCTCTATAGGCGCTTGTTGAACTTTCATAATCAGCCCATACAGACTTGTTTGAAATGTACTGACTGGGTTTGTTTCCATACCACAGCTTTGTGTACTGAGAGCTGAAAATAACTTCCAGGGAAGTCCATGCTGTAATTACCTCTTGCGCTGCATGCTGCTTTTAACATACTTTTGGGAAAAACTGTTTGCGCGTCACTTGGGAACTTTATATGAAGGCTATTTTTAACCGTCTCTGCCTCACATAAACCACAGAACCCAAATAATGCTGAACGCTGACTTAAACTGTTCATAAGGTCATCGTGCTTGAATGCCATCATGACACAACATACGCAGATAAAAATACTAAAATACTATTTTCTTTTTCACATTAGTGTGTGTAGGGTGAATGCAGGTGGTCATGTGATGTATTGATGCTTATATCAAGACCTGTTGAGCAGGAAAATCAATTCAAGTATTTAAGAGTAGATTATCTCATTTTATTTTCTTAATATTAATATTATGCTAAAAAATTTAATTAGTAAAGCATTTGTTTGTTTAAGAAAAATTCAAAACCTGAAGTGAGATTACAGCAAATGTAAGACGATTTTATTACATTTTAATTTAGTAATATGCAATGTGTTTTAAATAATACAGGATACTTTTTTAAATCAAATACACACATGTGTCACTGTGTAATAGCAAAGCTGTGGGTAGACTGTGTAAAGTTCAGTTCAGTATAGTTTTCACATGCACTATATGCGCAGATAGGAACTGTAACATTGCTATATGTTAATGGCCACCATATGTACAGTATGTGTCTCTGTTTTTCTGTGCTGCACCATTATTATGATTTGAATCATATGTGGAGCTTTAGTTTCAAAGAATAAATTATGCAATGTATTATCTTGTGTGTTCCAGGTAGATAACGCAAAGGTCTTACATTACGTTGGGGCCGGCGTGGCCTTTCCTACCAGCATGTTGTTTGTGAGTGTGCAGTCTGCACTCACTTATAAACTGGCCAAGACTCAGGGTGAGTACGGTATGGGCCATCTGCGTCTCATCATGACCTTGCTGGCGTTCATAGCCCTGGTGCTCAGTATCCTTCTCTGCTATAGAAATGTCTATATAACTACAAGGGGCGTTCAGTTCAAACCAGGACTTTTGATTCTGCAGAATAACATGAGAGACATGAGAGTTAAAAACATAATTTATTTCTTTATATCAAACCCCTACTACACTAATGTGTTTCACTATTGTTTCACTAGTGCGTGGACACCATCAAGGTAGGGAGCCATGACATTAAAGAGGAACTCCTTTAATGTCCCAAACATGTCTAAATGGCTTGGAGGGAGGTCAGAACTGTACGGGATGTGGCAATAACTTCCAGCCAAGTTCCTGTAACGTGCAAGTGGTGCTCATGTATGTACAGTTCCCACAAACAAATGAGCCATGGCGTCAAGTTATCCATCTATTTTCAATGTTCAAGCATTCTGCTTGCCGAATGGTCACGAGAACAACTGCAGTAGGCTCAGAGCCACCTCGGCTCGTTATTTATGGATGTACAGCATTCTTTAAAGCGTTTGCACAATTGAACTGTTTTAAAGCTGTATTCTGAAAATGTCAATCAATTCAGCTTCATTCACTGTCCCGGTTTGACTTGAACGGCAAATGTCTGTATATATCTGAGGCTTCCATAATTCTTTTTGCATCGTGCTGACACATGATTTACTGATGGGGTAGCTGTATGAATGCACAGATGTTCCTAATAAAGTGAATGCTAGTGTAAAAGTATTTATCCCAATAATGTTACATTGTAAGTTATGCATTTTTAATGCATGGTGTGTGGGATTTCTTTTCATTGTGACAATTCCTTAACTCAGTTGTCCCCAAGGTGGAGTTTTTTTTGTGCAGGAGAGTTTTGTTCTGCAGCATGCCTCAGCCATCTTCGAGTGGGTTTTCTGTGTCATCATCATGCTGTTTTATGGCACGTTTGCTTTTGAGTTTGCCAGTATCTCCAGCAACACCATGATGGTTCTGGCCAGAGGAGGAGCACTAGGCAGCAACAGCCAAGACCACAAAATGGAATCCCTTAGTGGAACTAGTCAGCACCAGCCTGAGAATATGTCCATGCTTTAACCTCATAGAGAGAGAGATGGCACAGGACTGCTCTTGCTACTCTCTCTCTCTCTCTGTTTTCCAGTTCCTTATACACACACATCTACAGTAGGGTGCAGAGGAAAACACTAGCTCAGCAGAGGAATCCTGGCCTACTTCTGTTCTTAATCTGAGCTAACTTTTGCCAAAGGACTTTGCACATATTTTTGCACATTGTTGAGACCAAATAATTGTCCAACTTCAGTGTCACTCATTTGTAGCCCATAAAAGAAATGGCTGTAATGCTTAAAGAAACAGTGTTACATGGACTATATGGACTTATATGCAGTATGTGTTGAGGCTTTGTGAATGTTCATGACATTAGAAGTGTGAAAATGCGATCTGTTATAATTTAACAGAGATAGCGGTCAATAACTCATTACTTCAAGCTCGACTGGACGTCGAGACAATACTGTGCCAGCCCTAGTTGTTTCATGACAAAGCCAGAAATGTTTAACAAACTATGGAGTTTATTTTTGCCTTTTATATTCAACCACATCGCCTATATCTATGCCTTTTAGTTATGTTTGATATTCTCAAACACAGGTGCTTTTTGCTTTTTGCTTGTTAAATATTCTGTTCAGGGCGACTATCGATACCATTGTGCCTTATGAAACAGGGCCAAACAAAGCTGTCTAATGGATATCATTAATAATCTCTAATTCTGTCAGGGACATTGTCCAAGGTTTCAAAACTACTTTGTTTTGTATTTTTAATGTTGTCTAAGGAATGCCGATAAGGCCAACAAAAGCTAACTTTACACTAATGCAGAGCGTTCCCATATTTGCTGTATATTTGACTTGTTGGTTTGTAAATGTGATTATATTCTTGCTCATCTCTGTGCCTGAGGCCAGTATACCGAAACATATGGTTTGGGATGTTTGATTGGTATTTTACTTGATTGAAGGTCTGTTTACATTTTTTCTCAAAGTTTGGCTCTGAACCAACTGCAGTTTAAGAAGAACAGATTCCACTCAGCAGATCCTCTAGATGCTGTTCCTATACATTACTTAGATCGTTGAAGATTTCCGTTTCATTAATCAGACATAATTTTTTTTCACACCCTTGTAATTGGTTGATTGTTGTGTATTGTGATCATAAATGCACAGCTGTCATAGAATATGATCTGTTGATAGTATGACTTGCAGCAGGACTACAAGTCTCTTCCACAAAAAGCCATTATTACGATAGATATCACCTATTACATACTGTTAATTTTTATGTTTGATGCTAATTTAAGTGGCCTTAAACAGAACTCCTGTTACCCATACTGTAGTTACGTTGATAAAATATATGTATAATTTGCTTCATGCATCTCTATCAGCCAAAGGCAAGGTGTAATTGTAATTCAGTGCATCCTGTTGTGCTTGTTTCAGTTTTTAGTCAAATCCTCAGGAAAATCTGTTACATCAGCTTGGAGTCTGTGCTTTGAATAAAGTTCAATTGATCAAGTATTAATTGATTTCTGAACAATTTACAGTAAAACTGGCAAATGCTTGAAGCATATTTGTCATTTTACTAGTGGACTCTAAGTATTACATCTGATTTGCAAAAATATTGACACGTTTATGGTCTGTGTGTTCCATGTAACAATTTCCCTGTTAATGGCTCTAAATGTGCAGTAGCTCTAGGATACACTATTGCTCTGTCCAGCACAGGGAGAATATCAGGAGGATCCTTTATCTTGATTTGCTAGTGATGACAATATGAGGACATGGCTGTCTGTTGTCTTAACCTGATTCACTTTTTAAGGTATTGCTTCAACCCAGCCAGAGAACACCTTGCTGAGCAAAGAGTAATAATACATTCAGAATCCGTGCACACAGAAAGCAAGTACATATATAATCAGTCAATGCAGATGAAATAAAACAAATACACATAGAAAACAAATATTGGGTAGAATAACTGATATGCTGGCTACTAAAGGGCATCTTCCTGTGCCTTTTTATTAAACCAAAGAGTGAAATGGTTTTTGATGTTTTATTGTACTGTATATTTGCCTTAAGCTGAGCAAAAATAAAGAAAATATAAAGTTTTTTTTTAATGTATTATCTGTCTGAAGGTTTAGGTGTATATGTTATATGCTTTTTTTTTTTTTTGTGACTTTTTTCCTATACTTGTAATACTGCAGAAAAACACTTGGAATGAATCAATAGTCAACAATTAGAAATAATTGAAGGATCAGTTAAGATTGAGACTGATCAGCAGTATGAATAATTTCTTTTTGTCTTTTACTTTTACGTTCTTATGAAATATACAGTATGCTTTCTGCCTTCAATCTTATCTTTAGTAAGTGAAAAGCATCCTCAATTGTGCTGAGAGCAGATGACTCAATTGGTCAGTGAAGAATATCCCATTTCTTTGCCTTGAGAAACTCTTGGGTAGCATTCACTGTATGTTTAGGGAAATTATCTATCAGCAAGATGCGTCAGCATCCTATTGATTTTGCAGCATGTGGCTGGATCTGAGAAGAGTCAATAGCCCTATACACTTCATCCTGGAGTCAGGTCATCAATAAACACCAGTAATTCAGTTCACTTGGCAGCCATGTCCGCTTATGCCATAACAAGCCTGTGCCTCCACCATGTTTCACAGGTGATGTGGAACGCTTTATTCTCCATACTTTTCTTTTCCTCATCATTCTAGTGCAATTTGATTTCATTACTCCAAAGAATCCAGCAAAAGTCTCCTGAAAAGTGTAATCTGGGCTTTCTGTTCTTGAGCGTTATTAGTTTGCACCTTGCTGTGAAGCATCTGTATTTACTTCTTAAAACCATCTCTTGACCGTAGACTTTGACAATGACACACCTACCTCCTGAAAAGAGTTCTTGACTTGGCCGGATGTTATGAACGGTTTCTTTATCACCATGGACAGAACTCTGCAGCCATCCGCTTTAGCAGTCTTCTTTGGTCTTCCAGGCCTTTTGTCGTTGCTGAGCTTGTTGAGCAATGTTCCAGATTGTTGTATTGGCCATTCCTGATGTTTTTGCTATCTCTCTGATGGGTTCGGTTTGTTACATAAATTTTTACGGGCTCCTTCACTTGCATAGAAACATTTTGAGATTTTGAGTGAACAGCTAACAAATGCTAATGTAATACTCCTTTTTGACTTTTATCTGCTTGATTAGACATGGAGTAACGAGAGAACACCTGGCCATGCCACTGATTTCAGCCATTTGTTCATTATGTATGAGCCCCACAAAATGGAGATCTTGATCTTAATAATGGCTAATGCCACACTTTTGTCAAACCCTTTGAATTAATGCTAAAGTCTTAGCATATTCAGTGTTTCATTTCAAATGTTTACAACCAAGGCCCTCTTGCATATGAAATAAAAAGAAAAAATTTATATAAAAAAGTGTACGATCCAGACTAGATCACACTGCATTTTGTGTGGTTTGGGTAAATAATGCCATTGACACAAATGGATTTTTGGTTAATACTCAAAATCTGTTATAGATTAATAGATTATTGCCCTGATATGAGTCAGTAAGTAGTTCAGCCGTGTTCAGTTGGTTAGGCAAAAAGCCTGTCGGAATGGACAAAGTAGATACTGAGGATACTGAATCTAGTACACTGGATAACTAAGGGTTTGCTACTTGAACGCTTTTGGTTGTGTGTATATGATCATAAAAATAATCTGTAATAATCTGTAATTTAAAGGTTTGGCAACCTTTACAACACTATCATGAAAGCTTATTGCAAACTAAGGAACTAAGAAATCTGCAAAAAAAGTCATTTCTATAGCCATCAAGTGCTTTTTGGTTAGAGGCGTGGTGGCTCAGGCGGCGAACATGCTATGTTGTTAGTTTGGGTATCTGAGGATCCAGGTTTGGGCCCCGCCACAGATAAAAATGGGAATGGTTGTGTCAGGAAGGGCATCCAACATAAAACCTGTACCAAACATTTTGTGCGGATCAGATGGTCCGCTGTGGCAACCCCTTGACGGGAGCAGCCGAATGAAAAATGTGGCAACATAATGTCAAACCATTTTTTACAATTAGAGTTTGCATAAAATGTCTAATGTAATTGTGACATTTATTAATAAATAACATTCAGTTATTAATTAGGTTTTGAATGAGCTGTCTATTATGGAAAGGATTAGTTCTACTCTAAAATAAACGTAATGTCCTGACTTATTATTGCTTAGTGCAGTAAGTTTTTCTTCATAGAAGAGATTATAACCTACATATAACATCATAATTCTATGTCTTTTAGCAGCTATGTTGTGGCTCATTCTTCAATTAGTCCTTCCAAGGAAACCTACAATTCCTCTTTCAAATGTTCAGAATCATCCTTATTCAGACCTACACATTATGAGTAAAACCACCTGTTGAGCCAGTCACACTGCTAGATAATTTACATCATTTGGGTAATGACAGGTACAGTACAACTTCATCTCATTTGCATTTCCTTTTATTGTTCTAGAAATTGCACAAAAAAAATTATGTACTTATTAGAAGGAAAATATTACTTCCTGTAGATAACTGCTTTCAGTACTCACTCTACTTTTTATACTTTTTATATGTATGTATTGTATGTATGCATGTACAGTATGTTAAAGTTATAGTAGTAAGAAAGCAGACAGTACTTGTAGAATCATTCATATAATGTAACCCAATAAAGTAATTGTTTGGTGATACTAAAGCAAATTTCAATGCAGAATCAAAACTTATTAAGTTTGGATTTCTGCTGCAAACTTAAAATCCAAGCGGTGTGTCGATACGTGCCGGCAACACAACATAGGTCAATGACGATAAAAAAAAAGTACTTATATGGAAGCCTTGCTTGTGTGCGTTAACAGGAAGGATGTAAGTTTCAAACTGTGTATTTGGGTTTTCGGATATGTCAGGTAGAACAAAAGTTATCATTACCTTTATAAAGGGTAAGTACTAACAATATAAAAACATGTGATTGTGTGATCTGTGCTATTTCTTTGCCTAAGTGACCCAGTTTCAAATTTTTTCATGTTTGTATAGCTGGTTAAAATAAACTAAAAGTCAGTCCATCATATCACCTATTTAGTGCTGAAAAAAGTATATGTCACTCTATACTGCACAATCCTGAGCCCTATATATGTTTATTAAAAAAAAAAAAAAAAACAGCAAACCAAATAATGTCTAAAATTCTCTGAGCTTTAAGGTTAATGATGCCAGCTATTTTCTCAAACCCAATCATAGGCTATGAGGAATTAGGAAACACAAGTAGCCCACACTGCATCTCTTTGGCCACTGGAGAGGAAACCACAATACAAAAAGAAAAAACATCAAGAACAGGAATAACATGCAAAAGTACTCGAGGGACCTACTGTATATTTCCCTTATTTGTTAATAGACCACTTTTCAGTTTAGTGGAAACCATGTGAGAGAGCTAGAGTTGAACAATTTACAGATGTAGAGTAGAGTATATATAATTTAAGTGAATACTCAGCATTTTATTCATAAAAATAAATAAATAACCAGACTTCACAGAGAAGAATTTTGAAACTTAAATTAGTTTTAATTAAACTTGCCTTAGTTACAGTGTGGTTTACATAAGTAATGTCCATTGCCTCACAAATAGGTTATGCCATTACAATAGGATGCTTAGTTTATGTGTATTTTGCACTAACATTCATAAAGATGCTTTATAATTTAATTCTGTTGTTTATTATTAAGGGTAAGTTTAATTTCCCTAAAATCAATGAGATGAATACAATTAATTAGATGAACAGCAAGCCTTTCTTTTTATACATATATATTTTTCTATTTGGAAAACCCTCATAAATGTTAAAAATAAAAAGGCATGCAATATTTATACAATAAAAAAGTATTAAGTGTTACTGTATTTATTCCCCTGACTTTAATTAGTTTGCAAGTTGATGATGGTTTTCCTAAATAAAGCAGAAAAGTGTAAACCTAAATGAATGTAAATTATCGTATTCAGCTGAGGTTGAACATTAAGAAATTGCTGGCCACATTTAAGTAACCAGTTCAACTTCAAGTCCAAGAAGGGCAACAGCATCATTATGCAAAGTTAGTTTAGTTTTCCAAAAATGAGCGCCTCTTACAAAACTCTGCTTCCAACCTGCATAAGCATGTACAGGTAAGATAATTAACTGTAGGCAATACGTTTAAAATGTATCCTTGCTAAAACCCAGTAGGTTGGCTGATGTTGGTTTACATCATATTGGTGGCATATTGTTCTTGTGTGCGCGCGCGTGTGTGTGTGTAAACCTGGTTATACCAGAGACATAAGGCTACTATGATTATTTGACCTCAGATCCGATGGGAGTTGTGCTATGTAGGAATATAAATGATGGGAATCAACATTTCAGTCTTTCTTGTTATAAGATTAGCTTGGACATGGGCATCAAGAGTACTATAAAGAATATATTTTTGTTGTTGTAATGATAGGTCCATGAAGAGTTATGCTGCACCAAGTCACTGTTTTGATATCTGTCATGTCATCTGTTTAGTACAGTATGTTTATGATTTTCTGCTAATCTGTTGTCACACAGTTTTCGTCTACATGAAAACTCTCCTTAAACAAATAATCCAAGATCACATGGAATTACATGCACAGCATTCATTGGATAAAGAAGATTTTTTTTCTTCTCCTCAATTAAATCCCAAAGGTCACAGAGTACAGAGGAGCTTCACAGATACCTTGCTTGTATCACAAAAAAACTTATTTCCTTTCTTTAAAAACTGTCCCTAAAACCCCAACGCTTGCAGGTCTGTCTCTGCTGTCTCTGTCGTGGATCTCTACTAATGCAGTGTTTATGTCTAAATTTAATTTGTTAAAGCACTTTAATTTATATGGCAGGCCTAAAATCAAATTTAACAATGCTGTATATACAGTTCATGCTCTTGCCCTGTTTCTATTGCCTGGGAATGGTAGTAGTTGACAGTCCACCGACACTACCGCCAAAAAATTGGGATCACTTGCAAATTTCCTTGTTTTTGGTTGGTGATTTATTTTTCACATTCTACAACAATATTGGGGATTTCAAAACTATGAAATAACATACGGAATTAAGTAATTATGTCACAATAACAATAACAGTCAGTTGTTAATTTAGGACACGGAGGTCAACCTTTCTGGAATAGTTCTTGTAAGAACAATACTGCCAAAGTGCATTTGTGTTCCCAAACTTTTGAGTGGTACTGTACACCAAAAACAAGTAACTAAGTAACTTTTACTCAAACTGCATTTTAGATAAGTAACATTTATTCTTTTTTTCCCTTGATTTTTTTTTATTGACACAAGTAATTTTCAGCATAACTACTTTCACTTAAGTAAATGAATTTAGTACTCTTTTCACTTTCACTGAAGTATGTGTTCAGATGATATGCCAATCGATGAGCAATCCAGCACACACACATTTTAGTATGGAATAGCCATGATGCAATAACCTTTGCAGATTAGAGGTTCTTATTAAATGGCATTTTCAAAATTTTTTAAATAATAATTATTCACAATTATTTACACAGATTAAATTACAGATGACAAATACAAGTCACATCTGAACAGAACTGATAAGAACAGGCAGTACTTGGCTACAAAAAGGAGTAGCTTGAACATATAGAAAGGAGAACTACTGTAGCACACCTGAGTCAGACAGCATGATTTAGGTTTTAGATGATTACAGGCAGACATTGATACACTGTTGGTGACTGATGCTCTGTCTGTAAAGCAGAAGACACTGATACAGTATATTGGTGCATATACCTCAGAACATGCCATAATCAGTTTTTTTAAGCACACGTTTAAACTTTTTTTAATCCTAATATATAAGATACACATTTCATTTCTAAAGTCGTGTAAAGGCCGGTAATGCTTTTCACATCAAAAACTGTCTTGCAACAACCTTGTTTCACTTTAAATACTATAATGGTCCAACAATTCATACCCATGCTTCACTACAACCCAACAACAACAACAACAACAAAAAGTTAAAAGCACTACTAAAGTATCGGGTTCAAATTGAGCTGAACAACATGGACAAAATACCTTATTGCAATCATGATAATTTTTTTCATTTGCAGTATAGTAAAACAAATACCCAGTATAGTTTATAATAATAATAATAATAATAATAATAATAATAATAATAATAATAATAATAATAAAAAGAAACAGCAGCAACAACAAAAAACAGTATAGTGGGACCCATTATTAAGACCTGAATTACAGTATAATGAGCAACATTATTTGGTTGGTCATTTGTATAGTAAAGCTCCTTGTAATGCACGATAAAAATAAAAAGCAGCAGATATTTTTCTGAATATGAGAAAGACATGGCAATTGTGCTTCAACTAGGTAGTCATTCGTATTATTAATTGTAGTATATGACACTATAGTGAAAACAGCACTAATCTGGGTGTTTGAGACCAGTTGTAACAGATTTTGAGTGTTTCATCTAGCTCTCGGTGGAAACTGCTGTGATACTTAAGACATAAGAGACAGGAAGCGTCTGCATTTACAACTTATGTATTGCTTAATACACTTACTGTACAACCAAGATAAAATGGCTGTGTATTGAAGCTGGTACAGCAATCACTCCCCAAGCAGGACAGCTTTCCATGTTATGGGTTGTTTCAAAGGCAGTTACTGTTGTGGAATTTCATGCAAATGCTCTTAACAGCTGTGTGAACTTGGCAAATGCATGGTAAAATAAGAAGTGGCAAAAAGTGATGCATTTTCTGAAAACCTGAGAATACACTGTACGGTAAAAAAAAAAAAAGTGGACACCTGACCATTGCACCATGTGGATCTTCCCCAACCTTGAAACAGTTGGAAGGACAAAATTATATATATAAATATCCAAACATTTTGACATCATTTGAAATATGAATATCTGAAATATAACCACATGTCCTAGGCAAACAAAATTAAATAGGCTTCATGTTGAAAAATAAAAGATTTTAAAATGAAGGAATTACAACAACCTACTCAAATGAATATATATTTCATAACCAATTTCACAAGGCTCACAAATGTTCAACATGCGCACCGCCTGTGACATGACACAAGTCAAGTCGGTAGTCCAGCTCCAACACATTCACCTTTAGCAAGTCTCTCATGTGCTCAACTGTATGCTTGCTGACTTCCCCATTCGTATGAAATGTGGCCTCATCACTGAAAACAAGACGCTTTTTGAACACCTCATTTTCAAGTTTCTGTTGCAGAGCAACACAGAATGTGTAACATGAATTTATAACATTAAACTTAGTTAGTTTTTACACATTTCATTATAATTTGACATAATTTAAGTGAGAATTGGCTATATTGTTAGACTACGAAATGATGTCAAATTTTTGGGACACCCTGTATGTCCATCCATTCATCTAGTAACCTTTGTGGTCCAACCAGGGACCATGGGGGCCAATGATGACCAATGCATTTATTGCCATTTTATATGACCATGGTAGGACCTCCAGTCAACATTCACACACTACAGGCAATTTGGGAGCCAGTTAGCTTAATCTGCATGTCCTTGGACTATATAGTAAAAAAAAAAAAAAAATTGGGGGGAGGCATACATTTATATTGTATTGTATAAATTTTATACAATCCCCAGATCCACATTTCAAAATCTTAAGCAGGGATCTTCAATCACAAAGGGCCAGTTTCACGGTCTCCAATCACCTATCATGTGTGAGGTTTGAAACCCTGCACCCACACAAACTCCTTCTGATCTAGTGGAAAGCCTTCTCAGAAATTATTAAAACAGCTAATTGTAACAAAATCTGTTCAGAAAAGCATATATGGGTGTGAGGGTCAGATGTCCACTTTTTTTTGGCGTATCTTTGACCATATTTTTGTATTGACAGCTCTTTCTAAAAAAAAAAAAAGAAGCAGACTCTTACACTAACAGTTCTCATTCATTGTTGAGTTTTGTTTCAGATTCCAGTGGCATTCATGTGGTGGGATGAGTAAAGTGAGAGCAAGACAGGAGATGGCAGGATTGCGCTCGGTTTTCAGTTAGAGGTCTTTATGGTTGTCCTATATGCATCTCTTGCGCTTTGCTCATCTTAAACTGAAAGTATCTTAGGAACCTCCCAGGGAAATTCAGCCCGGCCAAAGTGACCATAACAGGCAGTCTGCTCGTAAATCGGCCTTTTCAGCTTCAGGTCCCTGTCAAGAAAAATTATTTATTACTGCTTATATTTTAACATGCTCAGCAGGGACACAAACATGTCCTTTTTTGTGTAAGAGTTCATTGGGAATCATGACTACAGTAGTTAGCACCACGTTAATTATAAGGGGAGAGAGTAATGCTGTCCTACTGATGTAGAGAGCAATGCCAAATATGTTCTCTTGAAATCCCGGTCATTTATGGCTATGGCATCATGGTGATTCAAACTCACAATCCTCCAACAACAGGATGAACCTTCACTACCTTTGGGTTTTCTAAAAGTAGAATAATTAGCTAAAAATACCCCGTCATATTTAGTTTGTCAAGCTTAAAAAAAACAACTAATTAGATTCTTGAATTTACTGGAATTGGGTCAAGAACTGTCAATATGGGTAAACTGTTCATTTTGTGGAAGTAATGTGGTCAGAAAACTTGTTTAACCAAGTTTTTGGGATGCTCTGTAGAAGACTTTATGAAGTGGTTCAAACCTCCCAAAACATAATTTCCTATCAACATAATATGCCAGGCCAAAAAATGATGCAACTCTGGGCAGAAAGATATGCTGTGGCATTACATAAGGTGGTCAACGCAATTCCAATGTGAGAGTGCAATATTTATTTTAGCTAGGCAGTGCATAATTCAGGACTACTTTATATTATATGATAGGAATAAAAACATGCATCAGTGAGAAATAAGGATGGGAGTTTTCAGATTAATTTCTAATAATACTGGTATTATTATGGGATACTATTGGATGCGGCATCTTTCTGAGCGTTTTTCTGAAAATCAGAATTTCTCTTTTTTTTTTTTTGGTGATTTCTGATAATTACAGTATGTTTAAAATAAATGTTGTCATAAAAAGTACCATATACTGAAAGTAATATCTTACCTAACAATAGCACCGGGCCTTAGGTCAAAGTTTTTGTTGACTATATCAAGCAGTTCTTTCTCTGTCTTCTCAGATGAACCAAAGGTAAAAAGTGAGACAGACAACGGCTCGGTCACTCCAATAGCATAAGACACCTGAAAAAAAAAAAAGCTTACATTTGTATATATTTATATAATTGTTTTATAACTCATTTCTCATCTATCTTCATTCTTAACACAAGGACACAGTTTCCTGCACTCTGCCCTGTATTGCTAAAGTGTATTATATTTGTGCTCCATGGAGAACCTTTGCACAGATAGTGTGTTATCTCACCTGTACAAGAACTCTCTTGCAAAATTTAGCTTTGACCAGAGACTTTGCCACCCAGCGTGCAGCGTAGGCTGCAGAGCGGTCCACCTTGGTGTAGTCCTTTCCAGAGAAGGCTCCCCCACCATGGGCACCCCATCCACCATAAGTATCCACAATGATCTTCCTCCCAGTGAGTCCAGCATCTCCCTGAGATTCAGCCAAATTAGTACCCAATCCGTTACTTTTAGTGTTTTAATTTGTGTATGAATGTAAGTTTCAAGAAAACCCCATGCATATCGCACCTGAGGTCCTCCAATGACGAAGCGGCCGCTGGGCTGTAGATGGTATACAGTCTTGTCATCGAGATACTTAGCAGGCACTACAGCCTTGATAACCTTTTCCTTCAATATCCTCTTCTGCTCCTCCAGTGAGATGAAATCATCATGCTGGACTGAAATAACCACGGTGTGCACACGCACAGGAATCACAGCTCCGTTCTCCTGCTTGTAGTGAACAGTCACCTGCAGGTACAAATATCCCTTTTCATCTTCTGACGGTCATTATCACCACAGTTTTGTTTAGAGAACACTTATCATCTTGCTTTTTAGGAAAGGCAACTTCAGCAGATAAGATGTTTTTCATGTAATCACAATTTTTAAAAAAAAAATCTACCATAAGGCTTCATTCTAACCTGTGTTTTGGAATCTGGACGAAGCCAAGGAATAGTGCCATTGTGACGCAGTTCAGCCATCTTGGCATTAAGTTTGTGGGCAAGGACAATGGTTAGAGGCATGCATTCCTCTGTCTCATCGGAAGCATAACCAAACATCAGACCCTGCCAAAGCAGATGTTATAGAACAATCAAACATTGCAGCTATACAGTACCTAATTCACTAATACACTTTGTTATTCTCCTTCTAGGTTTTACCTGGTCCCCAGCGCCAATGTCCTCTTCATGCCGATCAATATGTACACCCTGTGCAATATCAGGAGACTGTTGCTCAATAGCCACCAGTACATTACAGGTCTTGTAGTCAAAACCTGAGGTCAAATTACACACAAACAAAACATTACACTTTTCCAAATGACAGAAACTCAGACAGTCTGGGTATTCTTACCTTTCTCAGAGTCATCGTAACCGATTTTTTTGATGGTGTCCCTCACAATTTTCTGGTAGTCCACACTGGCCTTGGATGTGATCTCACCACACAGAAGCACCATACCAGTCTTACAGACAGTCTCTAATACATAGGATAAACAACATAATGATAGGCATGTCTACAAAATACACCACACTGTACATCATAACTAGTTAGTTAGTCAGTCAGATAGTTCTGGTCTAACAGACAGTAGACATGAGTTTATTCTGTATTTACTCACCACAAGCCACTTTGGCATCAGGGTCCTGCTTCAAATGAGCATCAAGTATAGCATCGCTGATCTGGTCACAAATTTTGTCTGTAGAAAGCAGGTGAAAAATGATTAAAAACCTATTTTTAATCAAAGCGCTAACAGTCAGGATTTTCTTTCAGACTTGTTGTGGTTTTGGTTTTCTTTAGGATATAAAGACAATGATTCAAAGCTGGACAAATATAGTCAAATGTTAAAATTAATAATATTCTTATAAAGAAAACTGGAAATATTTTCTTTCAATATTTTTCTATGTTATAAAACAGAAACGGATATTATTTAGATTATATATTTTTATACATTCTATTATGTCTTAATTCTGAGCTTCTTATGCCCTCATTCTGGTAAGTTTAAATGTTACTGGTTTCTCATGCTAATGGAATGTAGAAATAGCAGTAAAAGCAGGGGAATGCATCGACACTTTCATTCTTTCTCTGCTTTCAGCTGCACTATTCTGCAGTGAGGCAACAGCTTATGTGTATTACATCAGAATCAACAAGGGCAAACAAACTCTTAAGCTTCCTGAGATCTGAACATCAATACAAACCAATGGAGTCATGTCTACAGTGTGTGTGTAAAGAGCAACCAGAAGGATTACGCAAAAGTTGTGCTATTTCGGCACATCAGTAGCCCATATCGTTCTTTACTGATTTGGTTTCAAAGGTTGTCCAAGAGACCCTGGGGATTTATGAGAGATTTATATCACTCACTCACACATTTCATTTGCAGTAAACATTTGTAACTTTTGGAATAAGTGCAATCCAGTGATGTCTTTTGGTCAGTTTGGATTTTCCGTGGGCTTGTTTTGTGACATGAGCCAAAAACAGTCCCTTCTACTGATAATAAATCGTAGGTCTGGCCAATTCCCACACAAGACTGTAGAAAAGTGGCTTCTTAGTAAAAAATTAACATTGTCGGTGTCAAGGTCAATTCTGTGAACGATGTGATCAAATGCACATGTAACTCATGTATTTCATATTTAAGTAGTCTAATAACTTATATTGTTAAGTAGTACTGAGTGGACTGTGAAAGTCAATAAAAGCAATTAAAGCACTGGCTGCTATAAATGTGGTGTTTGTAAGCAAAGCTGTAGAAGTCACTAAATGAAATACCATCTAAATATATGTTTGACTGAGCCGATGTCTAAAGTTAACCACATAGTCATAAATGTGCATGAATCGCATTTTTAACCCAATGCCAATGCCAAGTTCAGTGTAAGTAATTACGAATGTACTACGTGTAATCTAATCTGGTTATTTATTCTGTATTGTCTTCTCTTATGTGAGACTCATTAGCAAGCACTACTCAGTACACTCTACGACACCTGCTGTGTCAGCAAGTAGCTGTTGGTCTATTTGCACGTGGGAGGCTATACAGCTTAGGAAATGACAGACATTAAAGCAGGATTTGACAGAACAGCATGGGGAAAGCATTTAATACCCATTATTGAGAAGAATTACAAAGTGAAAATAAAGCCTCACCTGGATGCCCTTCTCCCACTGACTCTGATGTGAACATGAATGAACCATCATCTGCAAAGTCATTTATTATTTCCATGTTTGTAGTCTAACTTTAAGTAGTTCAGAAAAAAGAAAAACTTTTAAAGGGTTTTCAGAAGCAGCTGAAATGTATTCTTTATGTCTTTCTGTTTTTAGGATCACAGATCCTACAGTCAGTTCACTGAATATCAACAGGTCTCTAAGCAAGCATGCTCCTATTTATGGCCAAGTGAAACACACACACATGCATATGCATTATGTGAATCAGTGAGGTTGAATGTTCCAGGGGGAGTTGTTGGAGGGAGGGGATTCAGAGTTTAAAGGCACACTGTTAACTCTTTGTTGTCTGACCAGAGGGAAGAACGAATGGCAGTGGGATACGGGTATATGGCTGGGCTTCTTGCCCTGTGATCAGGTTTCTATGAGTATCTCAAAATAGCAATGCTGTGCTCCCATGTGTAAGAAACTGAGTTGTGTCTCAAATCTTTACAAGGCAAAAATAACTGTATTTTATTAAATGAGAGTTAAATTAAATACTGTATTATACTGTATAGATATACAGTTTTAGATGTTTACACACACTTTGTATCTAATAACCTACACATCAATATTTACCTGTAACATGAGACCTGAGACTTGATTACATCCAGTTATAGACTGTGCATTGCACAAAAAAGTAATTCTAAAAGTACTTTAAATAACAGGTATGCCAATCAGTGCAGCTTTTTCTTTTTCTTAAAAAAAAAAAAAAGTTTTTAATTATGGGGTATGGCCATTATTTTGCAGCACATATCATGCACTGCTATTTGTACCATACTAAAATATGATTACTACACTTTTCCTCACCAGTCAGATAACAATGGCTATGACTAGTGAAGAATAATCACAATTGCTGCTAATAAATATAATATCCACACCCTGCCAAGTCTCCAGCCATGTATGTGGAACTTAATCCAGGGAATGCTGTGCCCAAGGAGAGCTTTGACCTCACTTTTATCCACACATTGTAGACATATGCACAAGAGAAGTGAGAACAACTAAACCCAATGCTGATTTTCTTTTTATTAATATACAGGACCTACCCATATAAGCATTAGTATTATAACAATGTCAAGCTTATGAAAGAGAACACAAGAATTTAGTACCGAATCATACACTGTGACCTTCTAAGACTGGTGGCATATTTCTTTAAAATAGACATGATTTCTACTTGAGGTGTGATGTACAACTTTTTAACTACCAAAGCAACACGGTTGTCCTCACTTCTCTTCTTTTCCTGAATAGCATGTACATTGAATACATTTGTTGGTAAATGAGACTAAACTGTGTAGGGGTAAATATAACATTGATTATGTTACAGCAGGGTCATGTCAGGGTGTGGTTATGTGTCAAATGGTTCTAAAAGCTTCTAGCGCTCTCCTTGCTCCTTTGACAAGATTTATTTTCATGGTGGACAACTGACTGAAAAGTGCAGAGCATGGAAATCATGGATACTATTTATCAGTCTTCCATGCTCAAGACGCTTTTGCCACACAAAGTACTGTAACGATGCACTGCTACATTGAATAAAACACTGCTCTTTGATTAGATTTTTGACTTACAGTATACATTTAGAAAATATTGGACCAGCAAGGCCAATTTCACTGGAAATATTTCTCTAAAAGTTTTATATTGAGATCAAAAGATGAATTTCACATAGTAGATGAGAATTCTAGGCATGGTTATGGCAGTTTTGGTGGCAGATCACTCAGAATTTATGTGAAAAAAGTATAGAAAGCAATTTGAAGTGAATACTTTTAAAGGTTTAATTGGATATCCCTTGCTTGTAATAAATGATCTGCTGTTCATCCATGGTGATTTATCCCCCCGTCAAGACCTTGAGATCTCCCTGGACAGCATCATTCCTTCAGCCACTGCCCGCAATCTCGGGGTAACTCACTCGTACAAGCTTTGCAGCTGATCCAGAATGCGTCTGCATGTCTCGTCTTCAACCTTCCTAAGTTCTTCTACATTACTTCTGCTTCGCTCCCTGCCATAGCTTCCTGTAGCCGCCCGCTTCAAATTTAAAACCCTAATGCTTGCCTACAAAACCAAAAAACGGCCCAGCACCCACTTGCCTCTCATTTCTAATCACACCTTGCACTGCATCACGTTTCCTCCGGTCCTCCAGTAATGCTCGGCTAGTCCCACCATCTCTCAGAGCTCAAGGAAGACATGCATCTAGACTCTTTTCTCTTCTGGAACCAAGGTGGTGGAATGAACTTCCTCGTACAGCTGAGTCTCTGGCAATCTGTGAATGACGACTAAAGACATATTTGTTTCTTCAGGTTAATCCGCCTACCCCAAAAATAAAAATAAAATAAAAACACTTCCAACAGTGTTTGACTGATGGTACAGAACCAAGTTAGAAACCTAGTAACCCAGTGTAAGGCTCTCTCCATTGACAGAAGCTTTACCACTTTTGTTAGTTGCTTTGGATAAGAGTGTCTGCCAAATGCCTAAATGTAAATGTAAATAACTGCACCAATCATCTAGTCTCTTCTTCGTGCATGCTCAATTGGGTAAATCTCTTGACCTCTTAAACTATATGTCAATATTCCTTGTATAATTCTTGCATGAGGACTGTTGGGCATTATTCACTCCCTCACTCATGTCTACTGTATACCACTTTATCCTGTATACAGGGTGACGGGGGGCCTGAAGCTCATCCAAGGGGGCCTGAGGCAGGGTACTCCCTGGACGGGATGCCAATCCATAGCAAGTCACACTCACAAACACACACACACACGCACGCACGCACGCACGCACGCACGCACGCACACACACACACACACACACGCATGCACATGCATAACATAAAGAGTGAGGAGAAATAACAGTAGAGTCCAGTTAACAGGAGGTTACAGTCTGGTGATTTGGTCAGTCTAAAACGTTCTACTATGTTCCCTGATTAACTTATTTGTTGTGATGACAGTGTGATTTAACTAGTTGTTTTGCATTGTTTTTAATGAATTTCCCCCAAATTCTAATTCACATTTGTCACACAAGCATACACTGTTTGTGACCTTTAAAAGAAAAAAGGTAGCAAGGAGGCATAAATACTAATAGGAAAGAATAAAAAATATAAAATCTACCATCCTTTATACCATACTTTTGTTACAATAAAATAACATAGAATAAAATAAAGTATAAAGTAGAAATATGTAAAGTATATAAAAATGTAAGACTGTAAAAAAGTGTATAAAAACTGTATAAATAAACTGTATTAACATGTGTTAATGAAACATTATGAAGGAAACATAGCAAGAGAACAGTATATATATATATGGGCTGGCTGAGGTCCTTCATAATCTTCTTGGCCTTGGTCAGCACTGCTTGTTGTGGATTGAATACAGGTCAGGGAGATGGTGCGGATAATGCACTCTGATCACACAACCCTCTGTAGAGCTCGTCTGTCCTGCATGGTGCTGTCCCCGAACCAGGTTATGATATTTCCCATTTGGATGCTCTCTATGGTGCAGGAGTAAAAGTCCCTAAGCACCTTAGAGGGCAGTCTGAAGTCTCTAAAGGGTCTGAGGTGGTAGAGACACTGCCGGGCCTTTTTCACCACGGTGTTGATGTGACAAGACCATGACAGGACCTATGAACACTGAAGAATCAGAACCAATTAGATTGTATGTATTTCTCTGAACAGAAAATGAACAGATAAAAAAATGTTCAGACATCTGAATTTATTCTACTCAAAGCATCATGAGTGACATGATCAATAAAGATTAGTGAGCCTGGTTCACCCAAACCCAATCATGACATTAATTTCACTGTGCTTGACTGATAAGTTTGTATGTTTTAGATCATGAGGAGAGTGTTGCTTTATCTACACATTGCCCTTTACATCACTTCGGTAAAGGTAATCTTGGTTCTTCTGTTACTCATCTCTTTTTTTTTTCTTTTCCATATATATATATTTTTTGTATCTTGTACCTCCAGAATCAGGGTTTGATTCCCACCTTGGGTGTGTGTGTTGTTCGGCGTGCTTGGTGGGTTTTCTTAGGGTACTCTGGCAGGTTAGGATAATTGGTGCTTTTTAATTGCCTGTATACACAGTATAGAGAATGAGTGCGTGATGCCTTCACCCGTGTCCCGTGGAGGTTCTTGGAAATGTCAGTGACAGTTTTAGGTTTGTCTTACAGTGTTTTATCAGCTGATGTTGTTTTTATTGGCTGACCAATGCTTGTGCAAGGGCTCTGATCAATTTTCCCTCTTGTGACAGCTTCAATACTGGGCTTCCCTGGGCCAAATGTTGGTTATCGTTTTTAACCTAAAGGATCAAACAGTCAAAAAGACCTGGGCATCAAGAAACAACTGCACGTCACATGTTCCAATGTTTCTGATCACTTGAAAAATGTTGGGGTTCTAACCAATGGTCCCATGTACTAAGACGTTAAACACATTTGCATTTACATTCAAAAAATGGGAGCTAAAATTCTGATCTAGTGTCCCACATTCATGATGAATATAATTTCTTTTGTCTTTCTATTTAATACTTTAACACTTAGAGAATGGACTGTATACACAGCATTTATTTCTACATTAAGTAATACATGCACCGTGGACATTAATATGTGAGGTGAAAGCAGGATAATAAAACAAGAGGTTAATGACTAATCATTGAACTGAACGGAACAACTTTTGCACACATAATCACTCAGAGTAAATGATAACCATATCAATGCAATGACCTTGCCAATACTTCACCAGGTAAGGTGTCTGCATTCAGAATTAAAAGGAGAGCACTAAATTCATTTACATTGGTATTGTTAATAAATAAATTGTTGCCATAAAAAAAATATATATATTATATATTATATATATATATATATATATATATATATATAATTTCTGGTTGCATTTGGTCAAATGAAAGATTTAGACTGAGCTAAACGTTAATCTATGAACTGAACTATGTTCGACAAGCATGATGAGGCTGCAAGATGATACAAAGTGCAACATCTCTTAGATAAGAATGGCATAAAGTCTCATCTGACTGTTATGTTTGTGAATATTGTTCACTGAGCAAACTTTTTTTTTGCTAGATTACAAATATTACCAGGAAATTACCAGAAAAAGGTCACTAGTGGTCTCTTGTACTAGGTCATGGTTGTATTGTTACTGCTTATGCAATAACAAGCCAGACTAAACAAGTTAGCAAAATGACCAAATGTGCAACTTTCCCGCTCTTTCTAAAGTTTAAGGCTATGTTGCATTGTGCGTACATGTTAAATGCTGAACATGATGGAATTTTGTTTATTCCTGATTATAATAAGGTTATGAAAGTGTTCTTAGTCACTGGAAAGAGAATTTGGAGCTTGGATGATTTCATTGTTGTATATTTTGAATGTTTTATACTGTGATGCTGTAATATCTGTACTTTGCTCTTCCTTGACTAATGGCGTAGCAAACATAACAGAGTCTTGGCTTCATTTCCATGTTTGTGTTTGCTGCAACTGTGCCATTCTGCCAAGCTTACAGAGGAGTGTGCTAAACCAGCCAATGCCCTACCGATGTTGTTAGGTGGAGCCCATATCCTTATTGCCGATAGGCTCTTCCACCAACACCACCCTAAAACTTGGGTTGGGTTGGGTATAGAATTATTTTGACGAAGTACACACAGCCAACAGCATGTTTTGTGAACCAAACAGCTGGAGCTATCATTTGCAGAATAAATGAGAGCCACATTAAAAATAAAATGTGCCCCAGCCTCTATATCTGCTTCTATGTGAATAACAAAAAATGGTGGCAGATATCGAAACCTAAAGCTCATATATATAGAACATATTTGTTATATCCAGAATGATATACAATGATAAACAATATATTAGCAAAATTTTTAATTAAACTCCCAAGTATTTTTATTAATTAAAAAATACATGGAAAAGTTATTTCCATGCTTCTGTGAACCGTATTGCATTAATGATTTCATATCTCACTAATTATCCTCATTGTTATAATTATATTTCCAACGCGCCAGTAATTAAACAACACAACATATGCTAACACTGGGTATTTGTCACCTTATTACAGCAAAAGGATAAAAGTTGAAGTTAGGTAAATAATGAGAACTGGGTAATCATAGAAGGATCCCTGTGATGCTTCAGTAGAAATGCTACAGTGGAATGCAGTAGCAGCTGCAGGCTGGAGTGGGGTATCACTGCACCTCCATCTCAGCACATTACTCCTTACAGTAGGGTGCAGCATCGACTGCTTCTCTCTCTTTACTCCTCTATAAATAACAGTTAGTCCCAATCCGGGCACACATAAATTTAACATTTTTTAAATGTCACTGTATATACAGTGTTTTTTTTTTTAATATTTTTTTATCATTCTATATGCCACATGTTGCTTTAGTGTGCTTTAATCAATTACTTGAAGGTGCAAGAACAGCATTTGCTTCAAAAGTTTTTCTTAACCTTACCTAACCTCTGTGCTCTTATAGCTATCAATTTAGGTCAAGGGATTCTTAGCTCATGTTAGATTAGGTTAGCGGATTACAAATCATATTTTTCCCTGTCTTTATTGATTTCTTTCTTTCATTTGAAAATGACAGTATAAGTCATAAATCTCAAAACTGACAGTATAAGTAGAGAGTATCTCTTGGACTAGTTCAAAGCATGCAACTACACTCATGGGGAAGACTGCTGACGTGACAGCTGTCCAGAAAATGATCATTGATACCCTCCACAAGTTAAGTCACAGAAGGTAATCCTTGAATGGCTGGCTGTTTGCAGAGTACTCTATCGAGGAATATTCATGGAACATTAACTGGAAGCAGCAAAGATGACTGCAGCCTTAAGAAGATTCTTAAGGAGATGCGTTTCAAGATAGAACATGGGAGAGCATCACAAGGAATGAAGTGAGGCTGGAGTCTATCAAGATCCACTATGCAAAATGTTTTCAGGAAATGGGCTACGACTGCTGCATAAGGAGAAAAGGAACTGGACCACTGCTCACTAGTCCAAAGTACTTTTTTTCAGAATGAAACTTAATTTTGCATTTTATTCCAAAATCAAAGGCCCAGAGGCTGGAGGAAAAAGTGAAGTTTCCACAATTTGTGATAATTTGGGGTGCCATTTCATCTGCTGGTGGTGATCCACTGTGTTTTCAATTCCCCTTACCTGAACCCCATAAAGAATATATGGGCTAATGTCAAGAGGTGAGAAACACCTGACCAAATAATATAGACAAGCTGAAGGATGCTATCAAAGCCTGGTCTTCAATTATGCCTTAGCAGGGCCACAGGCTGATCGACTTCATTCCAAGCCGCATTGAAGTAATTTATGCTAAAGGAGCCTAAATACTGTACTACTGTATGTGCATAAAAGGACATTCATTTATTGTAAATACTTTTTGGTGATCTTAGGAAATATTCTAATATTTTGAGATCTGTAGGAACGCCACAATAAAAAAAAGAACTGAAATATTTTACTTAGCGTGCATTGACCTGACTGCAGCAGAAACTTAGTGGTACGCAAACCACCTTTGCTGCATTATTACAGAAGGAACAGAAATAGACTAAAATAGCTAGCAGTGGGTATGGGACAAATGCTAACACTGTTAGCAGCAATGCAACAGTGCAGTGCTTTACATAGACAGACTTGTACACTAAACCGACCACATGTATTTGAGCACTTGACCTTGTTGAAGTCGGATGTTTACATACAGCATAGACAAATACACTTAAACTTAGTTCTGACATTTAATCCTAGTAAACATTTGCTCTCTTAGGTTATTTAGGATCACTACTTTATTTTGAAAATGTAAAATGTCAATAGTAGTGACAAGAAAGATAGTTTAGCTTTTATTTCTTTCGTCACATTCCCAGTGGGTCAGAAATTGACATGCATTTATTTAGAATTTGTTAATATTGACTTTAAATTGTTTAATTTGGGTCAAATGTTTCAGGTAGCATTTCAAAAGCTTCTTACATGACTGCTGTAACTGAATTAGGTTTGTAGGTCTTCCTGCTCGAATACCTTTAAATTTATACCCACAAATTTTAGGACCACTCCAATACCTCAACTTTATTTTCCTTAAGCAATTTTGCCACGGCCTACAGTAGAAAATATGCTTGTTGTCATTGTGCAATCTGCAGCTGCAAATTGTAGTCTGACTTTTTATGGCTGTATTTTTATATATCTCGTATTATTGTGAATATAGATACTTTTATACGTGTTTCCTCTAGTGTCTTCATAGGGTCCTTTGCAGGAGCTTATGATAATGGCTGTGTGGTCCCATAGGGTTTATACTTATGTAGTTTGTTTGGTACAGACGTATGTGGGAGTTTCAGAAATTTGAAAACAGTTCCCAAGGATGAACCAGACTTGTGTGATCCAAAATTTTCTTTGCGGTCTTGGATGATTTTTTCTTTTAATTTTCCCATGCTGTGAAAGAAAAAGGCACCTAGTTTGAAGATAAGCTTTAAACTTTAATCAAATAATGTCAATTAGAAGCTTGTATAGCCATGACATAATTTTCTGAAGTTTTCTAAGGTATTTAAACGCACAATCAATGTGTACATTTTTGACACACTGGAATTTTGGATATAGTGAATTATAAGTGAAATGAATTCCCTTGAAGTGAAATGAAGGTGTCCAAAACTATACATTGGTAACATTAAATCTGAGGAGTTAATGGCTTAGAACCAGAGTGTATATAAATTTCTGACTTAAACTGTATGTGGACCTTCCCCAAAGTTGGAAGTTTAAAATTGTACAGAATTTCTTTGTTATTAAAATAGCAATAAGGGGGCTAAATATAGAATGTCATGATCAGCATGCGCAATTGAGTGTAAGTGTTCGGCTGTCCATATACTTTTGGCCCAACAGTGTGTTTTTTAGTCACTGCTTAGCATTATATGCTAGACTTAAGGCACAAATCATTTGCAAAGTGCTAAAAGTGAACCTTCTAGCAACTTTCCAAACAGTGGCAATCATAGCAAGCGAGGGCAGTGAATCATTGAGAAGGCAAGATTGGCTAGATCAAATGCCACTGCAAGACCAAACCTACAATCGATGATGCAGATATAAATTTGGCTTCTACTTGGACAGGGCACAAATGGAAAAGAATGTTCTGTCCCAAATGGGAAAGAAAACAAGTGTGATGTCATGTTGCGTCAAGAAGGGCATTCGCCGTAAAACCTGTGCCAAGTTGTTGTACAGATCAGATGGTGCGCTGTGGTGACCTCTCGACGGGAACATTTAAAAACATTTTAGCATTACATATGCATATGCTAAAATGTCCGTAAGACCTAAAGCTGTATGACCTTCTCAGTATATAATTGCTCTCTGCACATTCCAGAGGTGGAAAGTAACGAATTACATTTACTCGCGTTACTGTAATTGAGTAGTTTTTTTTTTGTGTGTGTACTTTTACTTTTTAAAGTAGTTTTTAAAATTTGTAATTTTACTTTTACTTAAGTATGTTTTGTTTGAAGTATTGTAATTCGCTACATTTTAAATCATATGCGCTACTGAGTAAAAAATGAATGAAAATGCAAAAAGTATTGTATCTTTGTATAAATGCTTCGTTGCGCTCGCATGTGTGTATCGTCTCCTGGTCACACGCCGCTCCAGACTCCACTCCAGGTTTGTTGACTGTCCCCACATAGGCATCCACCTGAGCTGCCACATAGTCGCTTCCGGCCTGAGAGTGACGTCATCAACTAGCGCGACCATATATATATACCGTAGAGAGACGCTGGAAAGAGGAAAGAGATTGTGACTTTTTGCCTCCCATTGCCTTTGATTATTGCTTTTGTTGGTCTTTGTATATATTTGTAGATAATTTCACTATGTTTGTGCACTCACCAGTAGTAGGGGCGTGGCTGCCATTTATTTTGGGAAATAAAGGTAATTTATTCACTGTTTTTGGTTTAAGGAGTCAGGGAAGGTACATGTATTTTTGTTTGTGTTGTTTTTTTTTTTTGCAGGTAATCTAGCTACTAACTATAAATGCCATTTAGTTTATTATTTTGGCCTGGGTCCACACCCTGTGTGTGTGTGTGTGTGTGTGTGTGTGTGTGTGTGTGTGTGTGTGTGTGTGTGTGTGTGCGCGTGTGTTTGTAAAGCAATACAAACCTCATTATTTCATCAGTTAATGACTGCATCTAGTTCTTTCTGCCATATACCACCATTTCCATACGGTTTAAAATAGAACCCTGAACCGGTCTTTTGCTGTACGGCCCAACCCTAGACTGGGACGTAAAGCCATATTTAAGTGACCACTTTGATTTTCAAGCACAAAAAAGACAAAAGCCTTATTATGCAAAGGTATTCCTTCAGTTAAAAACAACTAGTTTGAGATTTATATCTGCTCATCTTTTTGAACTACGCTAGAATGCCTCATCCCAGCCCGCTGTTAAAAAAAAAAAAAGTAAGTAAAGTTTACTCTGAGTAATTTTTTTATGAGCTACTTTTTACTTTTACTTGAGTAGATTTTTATAATGGTATCTTTACTTGTACTTCAGTAAAATTTCACTGAAGTAACAGTACTTTTACTTGAGTACAAAATTTTAGTACTCTTTCCACCTCTGGCACATTCTGTGTAATTTATAGATTTTTAAATATTTCTATTTTAATTATGCTTTATAAATGTGTAGTTTTGTAAATTGCATCCCAAATAAAAAAAATCATTTCATTTTTTACTGAAAATTATATTTTTCGTTTAATTGTATTATAGTGCAGTTTTCCTTTTATTGTAGTGAAATTTTTTTATTCTGTCCTATCTTTCCATTTTAGGTCTCTAACAGTCGTATAGCATTTCATTGCATATCATACTGTGTATGGTATGGTATTATGACTAACATAATTTACATACATACTTAAGCTAATGTTTCTGTATTCTGGTCATGATTTTTTATTGATTAAATAATTAAACAACAATTAATATAATGATCACTTACAAGTCCTTACACTTACATTATCACAAGTTAAAGATGGTGCATGAATTTTTAAGTAATTATAAATTGTTTGCATTTAGTTGGTCAAAGAGATATATGTGAGACATGATATATATATATATATATATATAAATTATAAAAAGAACAAAAGTATAACTTACAAGATTTAATTATACAATTAACTATCCACAGTTACGAGAACTAAATAATAAATAAATAGAAGATATACAGTATTAGCAAACTTAACAAAGAATATGTTATTAAATAATAACAATAGAGTAAACCGACAAATAAATAAGCAAATAATTATTTTTAAAAAAAGGTTATTTAATGAGTTCAAAAGGTTTTCCACAAAAGAAAGGTGATATTTTAGGAAGTAAAAATTTTCATTTAAGAATCTATAACTTGGTCATTAAAATATAGAACCTGGTTTGTTACATGGCGGAAAATATATTTGTCACCTTCACTTGAAATGGCGTCAGCGGAATGACGTCATGTCGGCTTCTGCAGCTGTACTTCAATGGCTCGTGCCCTTGTTCTATCAATTCATTCTACTTATCATTATTACCTACCCAGGCTTTCTGCGCATGCGCATGAAAAATACGTCACGCTTTGCTATCGTAGCGTCCCGCCCATAAATTCATTCATTAGCGAATTTACTGAGGTATTTCATAGTTTTCTGGTTTTAATTGACAGTTTTTTTATCCACATGCCTACATTTAACAGTTGACCTGTGAATTGAAGAGTAGTAGTGTTTTTTTTTATCGTTTGTACCCATGTTACAACTATAGGTATTACATTCTGATGAAGTACCGTCATGTGTCAGAATCTGTTGCCCATCTTAAAACAGAGTACTGCATTTTTTTTTTTTTTTTTTTTTTGCAGTGTTATGTCCATTTTGATAATGTAGGACAGACCGGTATAACTATCTGTTTTTTCTACCGGTAGAAAATTTTGACAAGTAGGACACTCTTCCTCCAATCCCCCAGTCAGTGCGATTGGTTTGGTCTGGCGGTTTCTATGGTCGTTGTTTCTGAGTTTGATTCGGCTAGGTTGTACATCTGAAGGTGTCGTGCATTAGACGGTGCATTAGCGCCAAAAACAGGTGGGTGTGAACAAACGCAAAAGGTAAAATTAAATTTTCTTCTTACTGGTAAGACTTTTTGCACCACGGTAAAACGAAACTGTTAGAGCCTTTTAAAAAAAAGTTATTTCCAGTTTTAGCACGGAAGCTAAAGCGTTGAATGAGCAGACGTTAGAGTTAGTCTTGGCAAGCTATAATGGCATGTATTCGTGAATATTACAATACTTTTGAAGAATATACAGCTATAACATTTACAAGTGTTTGTTTTTCATCCTTTTCTGACTGGTTAACTGTTGGTTAACTGTAAAGCGTTAGTTATATACCTATTTGGTTATTGTTAATTTTAGTGAGTAATTTTAGGTAGGGTTGCCAACTCTGAATCGGCAATCGGCAAGGGACAGCGGACGGAGTCTGAGTGTCTGATTTGGTAGAGAACAGGACAGAAGAGCTGAGGTAGAGGAGGGCTTTTCTTCTATTCACTGACAGTTTCCGTCCATCTCATACAAATCACGGTGTTTTAGTTGTCTAACCTGTAATACAGGAGTAGGAGTAGCTCAGTGGTTAAGTCATTTGACTACATGTATGTAAGGTCCCAGGTTCAAACTCCTCCATCACCATCTATAAAAAGAAAAAAGAAAAGAAAAAAAAAAACCTCTAGATAAGGACTTATGCCAAAATGTGAATGTAATACTTCTCTTGCATAGATTTCACTCAGCTGAGTCTCAAAATACAGAACAAATCGTGTCCCCTATCAGTTCAATACAGAACATGTATTTTTGGACGTTTTCAGGCTCATGTGTGAGAACACAATCATTCTGTGCTTGGGAATCGTGCCCAATCGAGTCTGCTGAAAAATGTGGTCTTGAGAATGATACAGCATACTCAGGCATGGATCGAATCAGATATGGAAGCCAATTAAGTTCTTAAGCTTCTTGACATTTACAGAAGGCGTGTTGAATGACATGTTTAGCTGCAGTAAAACATTGGAATTAAGGCAAATTAAGTTTTAAAGAAGGCCGTATGTCCATGAATTAAGAACTTGGCCATTAAAGGAGTTCCTGGAAGGCCAGTGTTTCAGGCGTGAAGCAGGCACTCTGATCATGACTCTGGGATACTGAGAAAACTTTCTACCTTGATAGTCTCTAAGCCCTCTTGAGACACTGGGATAAGTGCATTATGGTAGCAGGGATTTATAGTGAGAAATAAAGCTAGTTTTCACTCTTTTCTGTTATTCTGCAAATTCAGAAGTACTCGTCCCTCGTGTATTTAACGGAATGTTGTTTTACCCTCATCCTGTGTGGAGCCGCACATTTGTAGGTGATATGCGTATGTAATGCTTAAATGGTTTTATATAAAATAGTTAAGCATTTATGTTATTCTTTAAGTATCCTTCAATCACACAATAGTCCACATCATTAACAGTGGAGAACACTCACCCATTTATTTGTAAACTGTACATGGACTTCAAGTTCCTTAAACCTTTAAAATGCCACAAGAGAATAGGCACACAATCTACATATCAGATGAGAAAAGATTTCTTGAAATTTAACAGGAAGTAGTTTATTCAGAGCGTAGTGGTGTTTTGGGGCCAGTATCTGTATTACTGTGTGCGAGGCTGTAAAAAGGGACTCTACATGGCCATGTAAAAAGGAGCGCAAGTTTTTTGCTCGAGAAATATTCATTCTTTCATTCTTGTTTTGTATAAAATGCGTAACTTTTAACATAGAAAGTCTATAATTGCAAATGTATGGCCTGCTGGCATTTGGGTTCAAAGTTTCATTCATATTTGCGTATTAAATTTTTTTAACAAAATGGAAGAAATACGATCCTCAGAGCTCAAAAACCAGCTACCAGATTAGCCTTGTACAACCAATTAAATCAGCCAGGAGTAATTTACACTCTTGCCGGCAATATCATGTCTTACTCCTACAGAAGAAGTAACTGGTATTTTTTTTATTAACAGGTGAATAGCATATGCTGTTTTAGTAGACTGACATTATAACCAGTCAGTCCCCTTCCTTGTTTGAAACAGTAACTACAGTAGTGTTAATGAGATTATTAGCTAGTACAGTACTTTGAGGAATGTAGCTTTTGTCTTCAAATATGAAAGCTTGTTAAATGATTATTAAAAGGAAGAAGGGCAGAGATATAGAGGACCAAACTACATTTTTTCCTTTTCTTTTCTTTTTTTTTTTTTTACACAAAGTTAATTTTGAAAATGAAATTCAATGACATTCAAGATAATTTCAGTTTAACTTGCAAACTGATGAGATAATGTGGATGTGCCACTCCAGTATTGGTAACTGGGCTGATTGACATGAGACAAATCTTGTGTGAACACAACACCTTATCCAACTAGCATGCACTTAGCAGTATTTTTGGTCCCTCTGAATGGGTAGATGTACAAGAGCTTTACTCAATCTTTTAATGTAGGGTTCTTTTTTTTTGGAATAAATACTTTTGTGCTTAGATGGTATTTTCCATCTTTTTCAGAATTTTCCTTGAGGTTTTTATGTGACAAACAATGGTTTACTGAAACCAATGCAGAAGCTTCCAATGGCCTTTACACAAGTACAGCCTGTGTGTTTATCCCGGTTTTTGAGAAGAAGAGACTGTATCTTTCATGCCAGTAATTTTGTTAAGGATCAAGTCTATCGTTGCACCTCCATTGCTCTGCAGCACTACAGCCATCTACGCTCAGCATCAAAAAAGGAACTTCAAATTTTAATAAATAAAATTCACACTGAGTATCAGACACTAAACTTTGTTGGATGCAAATCTTCCTTTAAGTCACTTACTTTTATTAAAGCTGGCACCTTTTGTGTGTATTCAACAAATCGGCCAGAGCCAGAAGATGAGAGCAGCCAGGCCACCATCTGTAAACCTAAAGGTACTGCTCCAGCCTGCTCAACAATGCTTCCTCTGCATGTGCTTTCATTACGGTGTGGTTAGGTTAGCAGATGATGTAAGCGTTTACAAAAAAATATGTCTGAAGTCAGTTCGTTCACATATTGGAGAAATTTACTTGTTTGGTTAAAACGTTTCATCTGGATTTTAGTGAATTTGTAAATGTAAATTGTACCAGTTTAATTTAAATACATTTTATTTATATAGCTCTTTTAACCATGGACATTGATTTAAGCATCCTTACAGAAATCTGAATATACAATAAAAAAAAAAGTAAAGTTTATCTGTAATAAGCAAGCCAGGGGTGACGGTAGCAAGGTAAAACTTCCTGAGGTGATGGGAAGAATTCTTGAGGGAAACCAGACAGAAACTTTTATGCTTATGATTAGTTTTTTTAATTTAAAAACTGTCCAACTGATGATCATGTATTCAGTGTGAAGACTTGAGGGTAAAACCACTGCCTTATTAAGGCTAACAAAAGAAGAACATCCATGTCCATCTTTAGGTTGTCTAATTGCTTAATTGTCGTGTAGTACTTGGTAGAAACATGTAAAGATTAACAGAGGTACCTGTGACCGAATAAATAAAAGGGAGAGTGAGAATGTAAAGCAGACATGAAATATTTTTTATTAATTTAATGCAAAATTTCCCGGCAGCCAGCGTAGTGTGGTTAAGACTAGGAGTGATGTGGTAATATATTCTGGGCACTGTCGCTGCCGCATTATGAACTAAATGAAGCTTGTTTATTCACCTACTGGAAACTAGTCCAAGTAAACCTAGCATACGTTTTTCTCTACAAGTTGAAAGAAATTGCTCAGCATGTAGTATCTAATGTTCTTTACATATTCCTTAACTTCTTTAATCCTTTGTTTCATATCTGGCTTTGTTTAAACCATCTTACTGGTCTTGCTCTGTCTTCTAACTTCAGCACCATCATCCACCGTGGAGCTGAGGGCAGCCATCGTGGACATGTGGTCACTCAGCCTTGGAGCTGTGGGTGCTGCCATTGTTGGCTTAATTCTGGCTAACACAGATTTTTTTCTAACCCAACCCGAGTTTGCTACTATACAGTATTTGGGGGATGCTGACCTCAAAACCACTGAAGGAGGTAAGTGGGATTTTATGTTTTTCCACACATCAATAGGTTAATTAAATTGTATTTATTGCAATAATGTCATTGGTCATTGTTACAAAGCTGTGGCAAAAATGCTTGGCTAAATAAATGTGTTTTTAGCCTAAACTTAAACACTTAGACTTTGTCTAAGATTTGAACATTAATTGGAAAGCTATTGCATACATTTGGGGCTTTGTAAGTAAAACCTTTTCCCCCTGCTGTAGTTTTAATAATATTTTGTACTGACGAGCAGCCTGCATACTTTGATTGAAGTAGGTGTGGCAGTTTGTAAGACATTAACAGTTCACTCAGGTGCTGCGGCTCGAGACCTCAATAGAAGTATTTTAATGCGGAATTTTACTGGGAGCTAATGCAGTGTGGATAAGATAGGAGTGACATGCTCGAAACTTCTGGTTCTAGTGCTGCTACATTCTAGACTAACTGGAGCTTGTTTATGCACCTAGTTTAACATAAGACAGTAAGGCATTACAATAATCTAACCTTGAGGTAAAAACTAGTTTTTCTGCATCGTTTAGTGACAATATATTCCTAAGCTTGCTTACTTCTAGCAGCATGTGGTTCTAGCACCAGTACTTCTGTCTTGTCAGGCTTAAGCAAAAGGAAGCTAATAAGTCCTTATGTCCTTCCTTTTTGCCAGTACTATTTGTTTGAGAAAATTGTCAGTATTGGTAACAATTGCATCCATTGGTACATAAGTTGATGATTTTGCAGATGAGAAGAGTCAAATAAGTTCACTCTCTTGAAGGGTTGTTCTGTATTCTAGGTGCTGATGTGATATGGTTAGCGTAGCGATAGTAATAGTGGGAAATATGAAAGATGATCCTGTATACCAATTGCAGTTCTTTTCAAGGTATACATTTTGTCTAGACAGAGAGGTACTGGTACAGTAACTTAACACTTTTACAGGAGTATGTAGTTTATATAGGCAATAAGAATGCTATATATGAGTGAAAGCCAAAAAGGATAGAGAGCGAGAGAGAGAAAGAGAAAATCAAGTGTAACCATAGAGCTGTCTATATTGGTTGTGCTTGATATTTGTCAATTGTCTCATTGGCAAGTCAGAAAATAATTCCCTGGCACAAACTAAATACTACTAATACGATACTGGTGTTTGTATTGCCATGACTGAATCTTGTGCACTAAATGTAGGCCAGCTTTAAAGACTACAGGTTGATGAGATTACAATCAGCTTGGCTATTAGAGCATATACATATGATATATACATAAGATTTTTTTTTTAATAATATGTTTTCCTTAATTAGCTAACATGCTTATTTTATTCAGAAATGGGAAAATGCTTGAAATAGGGTTAAGCTGTCTGCTGTGTAATGATGAGCTCATGCACTGGTCTTGTATAAACAGAACTTTTTTTATATAGAGATATACATTTGATCACTTTTACTTGCAGCACATATGAATTAGGACATTCAAACTGCCTTCTTATTTTTTACTTTTAAAAATATGGCTAATGGTGAAGAAGTAATCATTCAGCCTGCTCATACTTAGGTTTTCTTTGAATCTTTGAGCATTGTAATGGAGGACACAGACAGATGGGCATGGGTTTTGCTGTTGTTTTTTAAAAATACACTGCAACACCATGTTGGAGCTTTTATGCTTTATGAAAGGATTTTACATTTACATTTACATTTTTATGCCTTTAGATGAGAAGGTATTTAAAGCGCAAACTCTGTGGGGGAAATCAGGAGCAGTGATCATGGTTGTACGGAGGCCTGGATGATTTTGGTGCAGAGAGGTAAGCCTGAGCTTGTAAGCTTGTATTCCAGTTTGGTAAAGAAAGGCTTTCTCATTGCTGGTATGCTTGGTTACTGTTTCTCTGCAGGAAGCCGCTGAGCTATCCTCTCTGAAGCCCCAGCTGGAGAAGCTTGGGGTTCCTTTGTACGCTGTGGTGAAAGAGACCATCGGTACAGAGTTGTATGATTTCAAACCACACTTTGCTGGAGATGTCTTTTTGGATGAGAAGGTTAGAAAAGCTGATGTTTGTCTTTAAAAAAGGAACATCTGTACACTTGCTCATTTATGCAAGCAGTCAATCACGAGGCAGCAATTCAATGCTAAAATCATGCACAAACAGCTTCAGAGATTTAGTTAATATTTACATTTAATTTCAGAACGGGGGAAAAATTCTGACCACTGTGGCTTTAACTGTGCTATGGTTGTTGATGGCAGATAAGCTGGTTTATTTGATTTCACGAACAGCTAATATCCTGGGATTTTCACACACAGCAGTCTCTAGAGTATACACAGTGAAAAACATTCTATAAGCGAAGGGGTTTGTAGTTAACAAAATTTATAGAACAATCACTCTTTACAACTCTAGTGAGCAGAAAAGCATCCAAGCATGCACAAAATATTGGACCTTAAATTGGACGCGCTACTAAAGCAGAAGACCACTGCTCTACGTACACATACTCTTATAAACCAAGAACAGGAATCTGAGGCTATCATGGGTACAGACTCGAAGAAGATAAACAGTGGAAAAAGCCTAGATGATTTTGTTCGTCTGTCTGTGCCCATGACTGCCTCAGATTGACTTTTTAATATTCTTTCTGGCAGCTTGAAGCAATCTCGCTCCAAGTTATGTCACAGTTATAGTCACAGAGATCACACTTTCCCCCAGTATGATGTTTGATGTGAATATTAGCTAGAGATGGGAAAACATATTGTGATTCTTTTGTTACATATCACAATTATGTTGTGTGGCAATTCATATACACTGCCTCCAAAATATATATTTTTAGAATATTTAAATTTATACTTGTTTGCATTTGAAGTGGAAAAAATGTTGCCATTACTCTATAACCCCGTAGGTGCTAAACTCTTAACTCTTAATTCGGCACAGCATCCTGTGTGGAAGGAGCAAATTATTTGCTATGGTTGGTTATATTTGTAATCAAATCTTTTTTTTAAATTGTTAATATTAAGATTTGGGACATTTCTAAAATTGTGATGCTAACAGAATCGCCATACAAATCGAATCAACACTGAGGTACTTTTATATTATTGCATAGTTGGGTTCCTCGTCATTCCCTTCCCTAATACTAACTGAAGCCCCTGACCTGTGTCTGCATGATTTTATGCACTGTACTGTTGGCCCATGACTGGCTGATTGGATAACTGGCATGTATGAGCAGGTTCACAGGTTTTTGTTTAAAGTGGACACTGAGTGGTATATCACAATGTATTGCTTTCATTTTCTGTAGAAAGAACAATACATGTACAGTATGTCACAAAAGTGAGTACACCCCTCACATCTCTGCAAATATTTAGTTATATATTTTCATAGGACAACACTGCAAAAATGACTCTTTGACACAATGAAAAGTATAGCAGTGTAAATGCATTGTCCCTTCAAAATAACTGAAAAAATACAGCCAATAATGGCTGAACCTCTGGCAACAAGTACACCCCTAAGTGAAAATGTGAAATGTCAATATTTTGTGTGGCCACCATCATTTTCCAGCATGGCTTGAATTCTCTTGGCCATGGAGTTCACCAGAGCTTCACAGGTTGTTACTGGAATCCTCTTCCACTCCTCCATCACAACATCACGGAGGTGGTGACCTTGTGCTCCTCCACCTTCCTTTTCAGGATACCCCAGAGGTGTTCTATGAGGTTTAGGTCTGGAGACATGCTTGGCCAGTCCATCACCTTTACCCTCAGCCTCTTTAGCAAGCCAGTGGTCATCTTGGAGGTGTGTTTGGGGTCATTATGCTGGAACACTGCTCTGCGGCCCAGTTTCTGGAGGGAGGGGATCATGCTCTGCTTCTGTATGTCACCGAACATGTTAGAATTCATGTTTCCCTCAATGAACTGTAGCTCCCCAATGCCAGCAGGACTCATGCAGCCCCAGATCATGACACTTCCACCACCATGTTTGACGGTAGGCAAGTACGGTCTGAACACTGACAAGCTGACCTCCCATCCCTTCAACCTCTGCAGCAATGCTGGACGCACTTATCCGTCTGTTTTCCAAAGCCAATCTTTGGATCTGAGGCTGAGAATGTGCACTCAGCTTCTTTGGCCGGCCATGGCGAGGCCTGTTCTGAGAAGAACCTGTCCTCTTAAAGGGCTGGATGGTCTTGCAGAGTGTTGGCTATGTTCTTATAGCCTAGGCCATCTTTTATGTAAAGCAGGGGTGTCAAACTCCGTTCCTGACGGGCCGCAGACCCGCAGGGTTTTGGTCCAATTCTGCTCCAACATATATGCCATGTAGTTTTCAAATAAGCCTTAATGATTTGATTAGGTGGATCAGGTGTTTTTAATTATGGTTGAAGCTAAACTCTGCAGGTCCTCGAGGGTTGGAACAAAACCCTGCAGGTCTGCGGCCCTTCAGGAACGGAGTTTGACACCTATGATGTAAAGCAACAGTTTGTTTTTTCAGGTCTCCTGAGAGTTGTTTGCCATGAGGTGCCATGTTGAACTTTCAGTGGCCAGATTGAGAGTGTGGAAGAGCTTTTATACCAAATTTATCTGGTGACACCTGAGACAGTGTAACACTAATGAGTCACATGACAAAGGGGAAGGAAAATGACTAACTGTGCTCAATTTGTACACTGCTATACGACTTTTACGCTGACTACTTTTCATTGTGTCAAAGAGTCATTTATGCAGTGTTGTCCTATGAAAAGATATAACTAAATATTTGCAGAGATGTGAGGGGTGTACTCACTTTTTTGTGACGTACTGTATATTTAATATGTTTTAAATATGCTTGCAGCGAGTGTTCTATGGTCCAATCCTGAGGAAAATGAGTTTTCTTGGTTTCATTCGTCTGGGAGTTTGGCAGAATTTTATACGAGTTAAGAGGTCCGGTTACGAGGGAAACACGCGTGGAGAGGGCTTCATCCTGGGTGGGGTGTTTGTTATTGGATCGGGCAATCAGGTAATTGTGCACACCTGGTCACGGAGGCATCATTCATATATATATATATATATATTTTTTTTTTTAAACGGGACAATTGCATCCATTGTCACATAAAATTTGAATTGTTCATACTAATTTATAGATAGATTAAATCTACAGAGGAGTATGTACAGTGTCAGCTAAAAAAATGTATGATGTATATTATCATATTATTATCATATACTGTACATCAATATTTAACATGTACAATCAATTTAGTATTAAAATATTCATACAAGTTTTTCCTTTTCCTGAAGTGGAAAAGAAATGGAGTATAACATATGTATTAACATATGTTAATATTTACATATTATTATATGTTCTATGCCGCTCCCTTGCTGTCTCCTCTTGCATCTGTTCCTGAGGTGCTAACGCTCCCCCTCTCACCTTCTCATTCTCTTTTTATGTCTCTCTCTCTCTCTCTCTCTCTCTCTCTCTCTCTCTCTCTCTCTCTCTCTCTCCCACTCTCCCTCATAACTCAAGTCAACACCTCCTGGTTCATCTCTGGACGAACACCTCTCTAACTTCCAATCTTTTGTTCTTTAGGATTTTACAATGTTTTATGTTCTTTGTTCTAACAGATGTTGATGGCACAGGCATTTGGTCAAACAAACTCTACCTTTTGCTATAAATAAACAGAGACCTTTCTGACAGATAGTGTTTGTGCAATTGAACAAATCTCTCTCCTGGCACCAGAAAAACTGAGCGACTCACTTTTTCAACTAGGCAACTTTAAAATTTTACACTCTGTATTTATATTCCAATTTCAATATTAAATCTATTATTTGCCTGGGTATATTTCAATACTGTAGTATTAATTTTATTTGACAAATAATATAACTTAATGATGGCCAAGGACACCAAGCTAACACTACCATTAATCACTGATGCCAAAGACACTTTGCACATGGAAATTCTGATGCTGTTTGTAATTTATACATTCATTCATCAAGTCGTACTGTTGTCATGTCATGAGTTGAGATGAGTTGGTTCATACCTCATTTATCGGCTCGTAATAGCTCTGCTTGGTTTCTGTAGTTGCACTTGTGCTGTTTAATTATTTAACAAATGCCCTAAAAAGATAGGGGTGTCTGTGTGCAGCAATCAGACTTCAATTGAGATTACATACGGAAAAACACCTGTGGCTTAAGAAGTGTTTTAGTAAAGCTAATTAAAACACCAGAATTTAACAGTTTCTACAGCCATTTAATCTGAAACATTTGAAGGGGTACAAGTTGAAAGGGTGTGACACCTCTGCCTGACCATCACACCCTAATGTGGGCTTTTCAAATATTACTGCAACAAAGTTAAAAGAGCACAGTTGCTAATACCTTGACCTCCTGAACATACGTCAGTGCCTGACTGGAGGTAATGAGCAGATCCGCCCTAAAAAGATAGGGGAAAGCTCATGGAAAGCTTTCCCGCATAATTGGAAGTTATTGAAACAGCCAAGGGGGACTGGAACCTGGAATGGGATGTTCAACAAGCATTGGGTGTGATGATCTAGGTGTCTGACTTTTGGCCATTTACTGCACTTTAATACATTAAATTATAGAAATATTCTATAATGCTCAGTCTTGCGTTCTGGTTTGCAAAACAAATTCTTGAGAAAGGAAAAATGCATTAATACAGTATTTTTACTCTTTGGCCCATCAGACTCCTCTGTTTAATTGTCTACCTTTCTGCTGTTCACAGGGAGTTCTTCTAGAACACCGGGAGAAGGAATTTGGAGACAAAGTCAGCAAGGAGTCTGTTTTGCAGGCGGCTAAGAAAATAATAGTTCAGAAATAGTATGCTTGATCTTATTTGCAGATTATAATCAGGTTACTAAAACACACTGAATCTGAAACATACAATTTTTCAAATTTATTTAATCTATTATTAATTTAATCAAGCATTTAATGCTGTGGTTGCATAAAAGAGCACATGGCCTGCTGAATTCATACAAAGGCCTAATCTTCTAGACAAAATAAGCATGTCAGTAGTGATTACAATTGCATCATTTGCACTATTCAGGTACATAATTCTTTGTTAGCTAATTGTTTTGCACTTTAGAAGTTGTTATTCCATTGAGCATTTCTTCATTCAGTCAGGTTCTCTTCACTGTTTGCTGCATGGCTGCAGCGTGGATTGTGTGTTTTAATGATGGTCTGACTCGAAACTCCTTAGTGAATGATCAGACCTGAAGCCTAACATGCAATTCTGCTCAGCACATTATGGTTAGTGGACGGTCAGTGATCCTGAAAATGGAGTATGCTATTTACAATAAAAACAGCAGTCATAAAAATGTGTTGACTTTTCTTTGTGTTTTGAGAAGCTGGAATGTGTTCAAAAGAATAAATTATTGCAAGAAGATTCTTATTCTGAATGTAGTAGGAAACACATTCTGATTACTGACCTACTGTATACACACAACATATACCTTCCTGAACAAAATCTTAAGACCAGCAAAAATATTACCCTAAGGGGAAATGGAGTGAAAAGGGGAAGTAAATACATGTAATATTTTCCCTGGCCTTAAGATTAAACTGAACAATGTGGTGGTGATTCATGCGTGAAAATGATTCCTAATGCTCCCATCACCATTTCACAATTTAAATCCTGGATCATACCTGTGAAATCAGAAGGAAAACTCTTATTAATCGGATAACCGTTCAATACTCATTTTATTCCCAATATTCATTTTATTCCCACATAACGCTGCTGAGAATAGACCTGACCAACTATCATAACCCTGTCTCCAGAGGCTTATACAGTGGCCACTGTGCACCCCTTACTCTGGAATAGGGTCAATCTGGACTCATAAGAACAAATTATCTTTTTCTATTGCTCTATTGGTTTCTTTCTGTTGATTTTCTTTTTTTTTACAACGCAAGCTTTCAGCTGAAGTAACTAACATCCATTTTGATTGATATAATGTGACCTTTCTAAACATTTCAGAACTGCAACATTATCCAGGCAGTGTAAAAACAGGAAATATAATCAAGTTGTGTGACTATTAAAGAAAATACACAGTATTATGGTACCTGCCTGTGTTATAGTGATATTTTTATTTGGCAGAACAAACTCAAATTTTATAAGACAGAAACCTTACATCGTCAAGACTTTTTCAAAAGACCAAACAGAAGACATTGCAATATTTGTGCTATAAGTTTATTAATCAGAGGTTAGTTACATACTATGACTGTTTACAGTACATTCACATAGGATAATTCTGAAGGCAATGTGTTTCAGAAAGCACTTATTTCTTAACATACTTTCTCAGTGTTGCAACACTAGTGTTGGATTGATGACATGTTGTGGAATCCCAAACCTAATTCTGTGATCTGCATTTAAGCTAATAGTCTGCTCTGAACTCAACAAGCTAAATTGTCCACATTGCTTTTGGGCATTTAACACAAGTGAAGGACATGAAGAAAATAAAAAGGAAACACTGCAAAATATGTTAAAAACATCCACAAAACACACTTCATAAACCGATCATCTGACTACAATACTTTACGAACAATATTTGATCTTCTGCTCAAAATGCAATATGATTTCCAGAGAGGTCTTTTTAATATCATAATAGGGTTACAATTACATTTTTGGTACATCAGTACAACCATATCCAGAGACACAAAAATAAATACATTTACATTGCATCTATCATGGCTTATTTCTGAACTGTATCAGCACAAAGACTTTATATCCCACTGACATTTCTAAACAAATATACATTTCAGTAAAATGTTTAACATGTACTTGTATTTAACTTTATATAATTTAAGTGTACAGTTTGAACTAAAACAATCGTGAATATTTTAGAATAGTGCGTGGATCAGTAATGCATGGCGTCATGCCAGCAGTATACTTTTCTCCTGGGAAAAATCTAAACATATGATTTTATGCCTGTGCCTCTGCCAGTGTAGAATTAAAACAATGTCAGGCTTCAATGAGTGTATAAAATGCAAAATTTACCTTTAATAATTCCTGTTCTGGATAAAATACATGTACACAGTCAGCCAAAAAATTTATACATGCTTCAGGAAAAGAAAAATAGTATGATGTATATTATATTAATATAATATTAATAATATTATCTTACACATCAATACATTTAGTATTAAAATTATTTATACAAGTCTTTATACTTTTTTTGGCTGACTGTATTATATATTCTGGTAAAAAATAAACCGCATTCTTCAGCAGTTGTGAAAAGTCAATTCACAATTATAACCTTAACAATAAATACATGGACCACTCATCTCCTACTACGCAGTTAAAACAGCACCAGGCCCAGACACACGCACTGACTCAACATACAACTGACCACCAAATAATCACCAAAATTTTAAGATCTGGATGTGTTTACAGAGATTGTGTTTAGATCTCAACTTTCCTATCCACCAGAGGCTATTAGGTCAGTGATATAAAGGTTGTAGGAGGGGTTAAGAGCACTTCAATAGCGCACACACACGGGAGCATACAATAGGTCGAAATAATCCTATGACCCAAAACTGATGTATTCCTTGTAGCTGGATACTTCAACCGTGGACAGATGTTTGGTCTGGAAAGTTAGGAATAAATATTCTAGATCTAAAAACCCTAACAAATCAAGTACTTTTGCAAATAATAAATAATGATAAATAGAATGTACATGATAAAACTATTTGGGACTGCACACAATAGCACATAAGGGGTCTGTCATCATAAATGCAACAGAAAAAACATTGTATCATCTGCTTTAGGTACACGCCAGTCAGGATTGCATATCATCTCAAAGGAAAGTGCAGGTTTGACAACACACCGTTCTTTTTAAACAAAAAACAAACTAAACAAACTAAAAAAAAAGAAGACGACAAAAAAATTACTCAAGTTGTGTCCACTGAACTTACTTATAGCCTGTACTTTACAGACTGCAGTTTAGACTTTGGAAAAAGTCCCCTACAGGCCCTTGTTGAAATAAACCACGGTCGTGTTAGGGCTGCTCTCTCGTATCCTCTCCTGAAGCTCAGGCTCAAGCCTGCTCACCTTCATAGAGCTACACACAGATACACAAAACCATCAGCTCTGCACTCAGAGATACAAACAGTCTAATGGACATTGACCATCTTTATAAATGAATAAATTTGTTTAGGGGAAGCATTTACCTCTTCTGTGGGAACAGGGCGCAGCACAACGGAGTAGCGAACACCAGACTACCAGAGTGGAAACACAAAGTTAATATTGAGCTATGATCCATTCATTTCACTGCCTCTGATATAGAAATCATTATCAATGAAACTCACCATATTCCCACAAGCCCGACCTGTACTGGGGCATTGAGCACTGGGAAGCGCTGGAGGGAGAGAGAGATATGAGTTTCACATGTTTTACTGAATACAACACTTATAAAAGTCCAGTTTTGGTCAGATTATGCATCAATTAGCAGCTTCATGTCCTGCCCCACCTATTCTTGTTTTTAGCCTCTTATTTGGCATCGTACATTGTTGCATAATGTTAAATGGAAACTAGTGGTGGGGGAAATGCCCTGTCACCTGTGCTACTCTACAAATGTGTGACAAGCATAAAAAAATAAACAACCCTTATCAGATACACCAGCACAGCAAAGACTGGTGACCTACCAGCGAAACAGTAAGGGCATTTTGACTTTACCTTCATGAAGGCTTTTTTCTCCAAGGCATTCATGATTACAGGAGGAATAGCTGTATAGAGAAAACAGAAAAAAATGCACTTCAGAAAAGTCCAAACATTTTCAATTTCTGAGTCAGCAATTATTATTTTAATGATGCATTCTTGACTAAGGGCTGTAAAATCTGAGATGGCCATGTGGCTTGAATATATACATATTAAATTGCACTATATTGCACTGCTGAGTCCTTGTAAAATGTCTTTCATTAAACTATCGATCATCCAAGAGTGTTAGTCCAAAGGCTTTTGCTCACAATTGCTTTATTCTCCCAGGCCCGATCAAGGCACGATCCCTGATTACAACATTGGAAGGAAAATGAAAAACGGTTCAGGAGCTTTACCCATGGCTGGCACTGCCATGCCGATTCGAGACACCACCACCTGTACAATGGCCTGCTGAGCAGCACTGGCAGACTCTCCCAGGCGATTACCCTTTTCGTCAGTGACAGGAATGCCATACTTCAGTTCCCTAAACGAAGGAAAATAAATGTTGAATGCTCTTGACACATGTTGCTGTGCAAAAATACTTATGATTATGAAGTAAATACTCTAAACACACCGTTGTCTCATGAAGGGAATGTTAATGCAGTTTGCCGCTGCCACTGCAGCAAATGGAACAAACCGCCCAATAATAGCTGGCAGGTGCTGGGAAAAAAAAAAAGTAATTTATTAGACCCTAAAGTATGAAACTTTTCATAAAAGTCGTAAATTAATAGTTTATCGTCCAAGAATTACAGTTTTAAATGTTATTTCCCAAAAAATAAACATTTGACCATCAAGGTAAAGGTAAGATAATTATCATTTTAGATTTAGCAAGTTCACTACATTTACATCTACACCCAGGATATTTTTGAATGTATGAGATAATATATGTTCCGTATTACACATTAAATATAAATAAACAAAAAAACAAAAGTTATATGTGATGTGAAAAATGTAAACGCTGACTTTGGTAAGAGACTTGAGGCCAAGGGCAGTCACTACAGCTCCAGTTGTGGCACTGACATAGGCTGCTCCGAGCTGACTGCAAAAGCCAAACACAAAGGCTAATGTTAAATACAAGGTGAAAACATACAATATTAAATTAAGCAATTAAAAACAATATAGGTAGAGTTCAGCAATTTACAATATATGCTTAGGCCAGGAATACGGTGTGTGATTTCCCAGCCCTTTTATACCATCATGAGTATACACATCCTATAACTGATTAGAGGTGCTAAACCATGTAGTGTGGGCTGAGGTGCTGAGGTTCTTACTTGACAGTGAGTGGCGCATCTCCACTGCGGTTTGTGTAGTTGACGATGGCGTTAAAGGACTGGTTGACCCACTGCCAGAACACAACTGCTGGAGTTGTCCTGATTAAGGGGAAAACATGAATAATGAAGAATAAAAAAAAAACAAAAAAAAACATGCAACATACAGATGTATGTAATATGTGGTATTCAATAATAATACAATAATAAATAAAACTAAAAAATAAATAAATAAATAAAACTTTAACTAAATAAATAAATGTCCTAAATGTTCAGTTAATTATGACAGTTCTCTGGTAAAGGTAACTAAGATAATAGTTGGTTGTACAGTTCAGATTCATAAACAAAATATACATGGAATGCAGACTGACTAATGAAGGCATTATTCTTCTCACTTCCTCAGAAACGTCATACATAGATCAGTACAACATGCCATAAGATCGTCACACCACAGCCGTGTGCAAATAGCAGACTGAGAAATCAGAGACCCAACAATTTCACCCAAAAATTTCACCCACAATGATCACGTGATTTTATCCTCACAAGCTAGTCCCAGCTAGCTCACTACTACTGGAATCAAAACAAGTTAAAGTCAAACACGTAAAGATCAAAATGACATCATCAAATGACAAACTATTATTGGGCATGTAATAACATTGTATTGTGTGCCATATGGCACATAAAAAGGGGAGCAAGTTGGATAAATTGTATTTCTACTCACAACAGATAACCACAACACCCTTACCTATAAAATGTGAGCATGCAGCCTGTGATGGTCATGTTCATTGGCACTTGTGCAGACATGCGACCAATCAGCAGCATCTTCTCACCCGTATCAGGATGGAAGGCAGAATCGTAGATGTATTTCGCTCTCCATAGCTGATCCTCCGTCAGGCCTGGTCTCACAATTCCGTTCCTGTGTAGGAGGACACAGCAGTTGGTTGTTTTAACACCTCAACACTCACAAGTGCCACCAACTGCTTCATACAGAGATGCTTGAAATTACATATTGTAGCTGAATATCTTACACTATTTTTAAAATTAATTTTCTGCAACATCTGCTCTTATAATACTTCTGGTTGGAAGGCAAAATCCAAGTTTATATTAATGCGCTAGTTGTAACATCCTATATGGCTAAAAGTACATAAAGCGGACAGCTCATCAGACCTCCATAAACTGCTACCATGGCATGGTTCCTCCATAAACTGCTACCATGTTTAAAGCACACAATTAAATGGATGGAATTTGTATGCTATGGCATGACAAGTCCCCCTCACTGGAACATCATAAAATGTAATAAAAATGGTTAAAACAATATTGTACTTTTTAGCAAATAAAAATATCCGTGCTAGCCAATTGCTTTTGGTACAAGAAGATCCACTTCAGGACATTCAGCGTGCACCTAATGTAAACCCCCTTCTGACCTGTAATCTTGCACAATGACTCGTGCATCCTCCAGAACCTCATTTGAGAGCAGCACGTTCCTTGGGTCTGTCACCATGAAGAAATGTCTGGCTCTGCCCATAAACGTAGTCTGGTCCCATTGTGGCTCCTTAATGTTGATGTTCAGTGGCAGATCCCCGGACATCCTTCCTCTTCTACTTCTACTTTCTGTCATGAGAAAGACAACATGTGATGCTGACTCATGCCTTTATGTTATGCAAAGAGACTGCTCTCTAAAACTGATCAGCCATAATATTTAAATCACTGACGGGTGAAATAAATAACAAAAGTATATCTTTACATACGAACATGTTAAGGGGTAGAATATAGGCCTAACACCCTGTACAATCACCTGAACCCTGTACATAACCGAATGGGGTGACAATGGGCACTTGTGTAGGACTGGAATATGGAACAATGGACAAAGTTGGCCTGGTTTGATGAATCATAGTTTTTTATTTGCATTATGTGGACAGCCAGGAATCTATGTTTTTTGCTTATCTGGGGATGTTTTGCTGGGAAACCTTGGGCCCTGGTATTCATGTGGATGTTACTTTGACATGTACCACCTACTGAAACACTGTTGTAAACCAAGTACATGCCAACAGTAATCCCTAATGGCAGTAAGATCTTTCAGCAAGATAATGTGCCATGTCATGCTGCAAAGAAAGGGGTCCGGGTTCGATTCCTGCCTCTGTGTGCATATCAGAATAAGAAAGAGCGTTATTGCAAAGTACATTTGCACATACAAGGAACTTGTTTTGGTGACAAGATGACAACATCACACGAAGCGAAGCAAAAAGCAAAAAATATATATCAAACTGCTATGGTACTGTATTAGCAAGATACCTGAGCCAGCCAACTACAAGTATCAAAAATATGTTGTCACATATCCCCTTGCAGATATCACACAAATGAGCGTTTAATAGCTGGTGTTGCAGCTTCTAAATGCTTTTCACGTTTATAATTAGCTAAGGTAGCGCTCTAGGTCACAAACAACATCCCGGCGTCAAGCCTAGATACCCAACATAGCTAGCTAGTTATGCTAGGTGCTCTTCATGTTACTTTACAAAAGACTTATCTTCCCTGTTAACGGAAGCGCTTGTTTAAATCGTCTAAACCCTTAAACATACCTCTGCTGAAATCTAAAACAGCTCTTGAAGACTGCAATCTGAAAGACTTCTCAAACGTCGCTTTTCACAATCTGATGTCCCCGATGTTGAAGAGTAAGCGCGCGCGAGTGTGCGTGTCTTCCTACGTCAAGGCGTCGTCCTGGCGGAAGGCGCCGATTGGTTGATTGGTTGCAACGCACGTGAGGCGGGGTTTGACGTCACACAGCACGTTACGTTTTCGTCCGCTATTTGCAGCAGAGCCGCCCATTGGCGCGTGCGGGTCAGGTTCAGAAGCCTGGGTGACCTTGTGATGTGTACAGTAACCACCATGTTAAACTGGAGGAATGATATTGTAATGCTTAGAGTACTGTTTAATGATTTCCTCATGATGCACAACTGTAAGCAGCTGTAAACGACAAAGTTATAATACGTCTTGCAACCTTTAAACCTATATTCAACTATATAATAGATTACACATATCCCATAACATATACATATGACTAACCTTAGGCTAATATTTCGTGACATAAAACCAATCCCATCATCTATTACGAGAGAGAGAGAGAGAGAGAGAGAGAAATAAGAACCTCTTCTGCTGAAGGTCAGATACATAGGGACGCCTTCCTTTGCGTTGCATTGACGCAGTATAGCCGGTAGGCGGAAGTATAACTCCACAGGAAAAGGCCTTTTCATCACAACATTGTTCAGTCATTCACAGACAGGCCAAAGTATTAAAACTGCAGCTTAGAGAAATATCTGTCGTGTTTATACATCTGTCTACTGGATACAATACTGATTATGGTATAATTAAATTGATTACACGTTCTGTATGCTTGTGTAACACTCTAATGCCATGAGAAATGATTGTCATTCTCTAGATCAAATGAGTTCACAGTGGTGACTTTAAGCTGGTTCAGGTAATCCAATCAGCCCGGCTGAGAGGCGGGCATGATCACCACTACACTCACTCCGACTCAGGTGAGCTCATTCAGCACAGAATGGAGACAGGTAATACTGACAGTGCTCATTTGCTTGTAACTTTCATAGGCTGTATGTTTATATTATAGATAGATACATTTAATTCAAACAACTGGTGACATTCATATATCGATTATTTGTAATTGTAAAAGTAATAGTTATATAACCATGTTCAACTGGCTTCACTGGTGTGTCTGTGTCAAACCTTGTTTTTAATGAGTGTAGGATTCAAATAGCGTTGAACTATAACTTGACATAACTTAAACTAACTTGTTTTCTATTTTATTGTAGAAACTGCCCTTGATGCTCTGCTGAACTGAGCTAAACATTAAACACTATTTCAGCCATGCCAGCTCATCGCCACACGGCAAGTCCAAGCATTGCAGTCGCGTTCAGTCCAGTGGAAGTGTTCCTATTGTTTTGATTTTAAAATGGCAGCAGATAATTTGCCTCTTTTGGCAATTGCACACTTGGTGTGTGAGCGCTGTCCACGGTGCTGGATATAAACACCCCAGGTGATGGATGCTGCTTAGTCTGTCACAGCTTTTCACCTTACTCTAGGACTTAGCTGCTTAGCCTTTAAGGAAAAATTGGAATTCATTCCAATACTAAGCAGATATGCCTTTGTTCAAGGAACATCCTTTTTAAACTGGGGGAGAGTGTAGGCAGTGTAACCATTTCCTTTCTGGAATGTATTACCAGCTCATATCACCTTACGTCCCTTGGGAAATCATCGACATTGCAAGCTGCTCCTCACGGATCACCCGTCCTTCGTCATCTTTGTTTATGAGTAGGTGAAGGTCAGACAGAAATAGATAAGTAACTATTGTCATGTGTACAAACTGTAAAGGGTTTCTCCAGCTTTTGCTTACTCTGTGGATGCTCCTACTCTGGACAAAAAGATCAAATGGAGTGGTTACACAAAAAATTCTAATAATCTCTAGACTTAAGAACGTATGTTTTATACACTTTTCTGGAAGTCTACTTAGATCCGCTGTTTTTTTATTGCTTTGCCTCTTGGACATATATTGGAACCTTGCAGTTCAGGGAAATAGTTCTTGGAAAATAGTGCGGGACCCATTCCTTGTTGAACTCCAATCTCTGAATGAGGCTTAGAGGACGGATCTTGATCTCACCATGGCGATGAGAGACATGACAAATGGAGCCAATCCTAACACCCATCCAGGAGGCCCAGGAACCTCCACTTTGCCACGTTACTTGCACAAGAAGCAACAGCGTCAGAGAGGAATGCGATCTTCCTCCCCAATGGGTAGAGTCATCCTCATCAATGCACCTGTGGATGGTGAGCACATGTATAGTCATCAGGGCTGATGTTCAGTTGAATAAAAAAATTAAACACTTCCTATAAGATTTTAAATGAACAAATTATGTGAATTTGAATTTTATGCTGTGTGGCTGCAGGTGGGGATGATAGTGAAGACATCCACACTATCACTGTGGACAAAAGTGAAGATGGTAGGCTGGGCTTCAGCGTGCGCGGTGGCTCAGAGCATGGCCTGGGCATTTTTGTTAGCAAAGTGGAAGACAATAGCTCTGCAGGTAATCACACATATTGTACACTGTAATTAAAAACATATGATGTATTACAAAAATACACTGTATTTTTTCCACATTAATAATGGTGAATTATATTTTTATTTTTTATTGATATATTATATTAAGATAATCATATTGATAGTCTTTCTTTTGTTAAAATATTCAGAATAACTGGATTTTCTCTTTAATATAACTGTACAGATCATTGAGCATTTATTTACTTATAATATAAATATTTTTCTCTTGAAATTCTTGGGTCTGATTTTAATGTAATATACTGCTCCTGTCTAAGTGATTTCATACCTGAAATGCTTTTAACTTGTGCTGCAGAATTTGCAGGGTTGTCTGTTGGGGACAAGCTGGTGGAGGTGAATGGGATTAGCCTGGAAAGCATTACCATGAGCAGTGCCGTGAAGGTCCTTACAGGGAACAATCGTCTGCGTATGGTGGTTAGACGGGTAGGGAAGGTGCCTGGAATCCGTTACTCTAAAGAGAAGACGACTTGGTAGGGAAAGAATTTTTACCTTACATTCAAATATATAATTGTTTGTACAATTCTGGAACAGTTATCAAGTGGTTGATGTAACTTGTTATTATTATAACTTAATTATTACATATGTAATAAATAATGGTTTAATTTCATATTCCAAATCAAGCTGCTATATCAATTTTCTATTTGAAAAGAAATGTTTATGTGCATAATTATTTGTAGCTATTTTACAGTCGAGACATACTTTGTAGGTAATATAACAATGTCAGGTGATGGCCCAGAGTCTTAACATTTCGTCAGCTTGATTTTGATGCAAATTCAAATGAGTAAGTTCTGTGTCAGTGGGCATGTGTCTCACTGGACATATATACGTATTAAAAGGTCATTTTCAGTCTGTCTGGAAATTCCTGTTAATTATGAATTACTAATTAATGAATCAAAATTAATTACATGAAACAGGCTCGTGAAAGCTCTTCTTGCCCTGTCACCATCCTCTGTCTTTCATGCCCAGCAGTGTGGAAACCCTCTGACTCTTGGCCTTTGCTCATTGTCTTTCCTGCCAGCTACTCTTTCACCATACAATAGAGACAGGGCTTACTACCATTCCATTAAGTAATATTAACGATGTACTAGCATGTGTTCATGGTTATGATTGAATGGTTTTGTATATGTTCATTATTTTTCAATCTTGATATGTAACTTAGTGATTATGTCACAGCCTGCATTTACTAGAAGTGTGTTTTTAATGTGTTGTGCAAATGCAGGTAATTATGTGTACAGGGATGTGTTTTGTAAAAATGTAATTGTGTGTAGGGTGGATCTAATTCACCGGAGGATGGTGGTGGAAGAGAATGGTCGCACGCCCTCCGAAGTCAGCGCAGATGGAGCTTTACGCCGGATAGTGCACCTTTACACCACCTCAGATGATTACTGCCTGGGCTTTAACATTCGTGGTGGTAAAGAATTTGGCCTGGGCATCTATGTCTCAAAGTATGCCCAAATAAGGAGCTGTATCATTGTGGTTTATATCAAATGAGATTATTAAATATTTTCATGTTTTGTCTCAGCCAGATGTTTTAGAGGTTATCTTGCTTTTTGTTGTTGTTGTTAAGACTGGACCCTGGTGGATTGGCAGAGCAAAATGGCATTAAAATGGGCGACCAGATTCTGGCAGCAAATGGAGTGAGTTTTGAAGATATCACACACAGCAACGCTGTGGAAGTCCTGAAGAGCCACACCCATGTCATGCTCACTATTAAGGTAAGAGCTCTCCTCTTTGGGTTGAGATCGATTAATTGGCAGAAATGGATTTAACATTTTCAAAATTAACCTACACTGGCTTTGTCTGGGTTGTATTTAATGCAGAACATTACATTACAATATATTACAGCAATGCATTATGTGCTTTATGAATAATTTACAGTCACTGGATAGTGACATTATTTATGGAATATGTCAATGAATATTGTGTTTAAAGTAACTTCTCTGTTGGAAACTCACTCGTGCATTCTAATACATGACAGAGACAGATTGCTAATATTAAAAAGGCTAAATGATTAAGAGAGTGTAATCAGAGCTCAATATGTTTTCACTGAATGGCAACTATATTGGTACATTCTTATCAAAATGCTGAAGAGTCCAACTTTGCTTTGGAACATTAACCCCAGGCTTAAATATAGAGTAAACATGCAGAGACATTATAGTTTGTATAGTATAGTTTGATTTATTGACACAATCAATAATTTGTAGGTGGGTGGCATGTGGGTGGGTGGTTAGCACTGTGGCCTCGCACCTTCACGGTTGAGGGTTTGATTTCTACGTCATGTTTGTGTCAGTGCACTTTGCATGTTCTCCCTGTGCTTGGTGGGTTCCCCTGGGTCCTGTACCCTGGTTTCCCCTCACAGTCCAAAGCCATCCAGAGTAGGCTAATCGACATTCCCAAACTGCCCATAGTGTATGTGTGTGTCCAGTGAGGGATTAGCACCCTGTCCAGAGTGTACTCTACATATATGTTGTGCCTGAAGTCTCCTGGAATAGGCTTATGATCTCCTGCTACCCTGTACGGTATAAGCGGTATAGAATATAAATTAATGGATACTTTATGATTCCTGGAGAGAAGAACAGCTTTAAGTCACTTCCTGTAATATCATAAATACAGTAAAGACCCTGCTATGGCCTTGATTGTGCCTAATCTTTAACGGTTATGTATTTGTTTTTTATATTCCTTCATTTAATTGTGCATGTTAGGCTGCAGTGCAATCTGTATAGGTATCTGTTATGTGATCCCAATATTTATATCTTCATCAAAATCTAAACATTGTAAAATCTATATTACAAAACACAGGAAAGAAACAGAGGTCTTATTAAACAGAGGTCTCATTAATGAGCAAGTACTGTCAGCTTGGTGTGCAAATTAACCTAAAGGCTCCACAATTCCTCTCACGCAACAATCTTTTTGTTTTTTTGTACCTGCTAATAATTAATTGGTATTATTTCGTATAATATAAACAAACTCATTTAAACAACTATGACCCTAACCAGACGTTTAGTTAGGACTACTGCAAGTTCATGTTAATCAATGCGTTTTTTCTTAAAAACACTTTTAAAACAAGAATAGGGTTGTGACACCAAATATTGACTCTGCTTTGTTACAGCATTTCTTTGCACGTACCTGATACTTTTGCCCAGTACTACATATATTTGAGAGAAATGAAACAATTCTAGTGCATATTTTATCATTGTTAGTATGGGTTCTCTCAAGGTCTATGTGCTTACGCTTGTTATGATGAATATTTTCATTGTTTTCTGCAATGCGCCACCATGCCAGCTTGGGGTTGGTTTCATCTCACACCCAGGATGTCCAGGATAGGCTTCTGGTTTACTGCAATTACTGAATATGAAAGAAGTAGATATGAACTACAGTTCTGTAATTTTAAACAGCTTCTCACATTGCATGTTTGCGAACTTTGTACGTATTATTGCATATACTATTTAATTAAATTCATTATTTTGTTTGTTTGAAGGTGCCAATAATTCTGATGGTATCCTATGCATGCCAGTGGGTAATTTCTAATGGCATAAACCCATATTTATTTAAGGATTTTGTGCTGAGGCACACAAACTTTTGTACTATGAGTTAAACACAGTTTCTTATTGATCCCATCAATGAGCCTGAATAGTAAAGGAGACAGCTGGCATTTAGTCGTCACATTTCTGCTTGCTCACTTTACTCAAGAGAGTCTCAGGTTCCGCCTGTGAAAAAGTGCCAGGGTATGTGCATTATTCACCAGGCCACAGGGATCAGATTATAATCAGCAGAAAATGTCTTTTTTATGGCCTTTCCTTGACCTAGCTCAATTTGTTTGCAGGTTGATAAATCAAGCTGACAGTGTAAGCATGCTAAGTTCGCTATTCCTATTCATTCCTTTTGTTGATATCAGCACACTCCCGTGACACTCATCTAAGCAGTGGCAGCCGATCAGTGAAAAGCAGCATGCTGTCAAGAAACAAACTTGAATGATCATAAAGAATACCAGATTATAAAATCAACACTTGTTAGAAAAGCAAAAAAAAAAAAAAAAAAAACAGTTACACTATTCCAGTTTAAATGAGCATCATTGAAGATCCCTATTAGCACTATACTATAACCCCAGATATGCTGATGGTAGATTTAACATTATTTACTTCTAACAGTTTATATCAATGTTTCACTGATTAGCAGGTCATCTAAAACAGTACAATATAAAATTAGTTCAGAATCGTAACATAGAAAACCTTCAATTAATAGTCAGATTGAAATCGCTTTACATAAGTAATTTAAGATGAGTTTATTTCATATGTTAAAGCTTAATACCATCCTTGTCATTTCTATCCAGTTAAACAATAAACTTACTGCTGGCACTGGGAATGCACAGATATTTTTGATTTCATCCTGCCAGGTGTCACTCGCAGTATCCCATAGGAGGATAAGTGATTTTCATTGCTGATAATTGACCATAAGGGCCATAATGTTTTTTTCCTGAAATGGCACATCGCCTATCTGCCGTGCTTCACTTTGCTCTAATAATTGTGAACATCATGTTACCCCTACTACTGACTGCCTGCACATGGCCAAGATGAGTTGAACACAGTAGCACGTAATATTCGAGTGAAAAACCGTTAGCAGTAATAGCAGTGTGATGAGGTACTGTAGGAATATCTGAGCAATACAATGTGATCTGATGTTCTGTTCCTGGCTTCACTCTGGAAGCTGCTGTTTACTGATGTTGGAACTCCTCCACATTCAACATTCCACCTCAATCCTCTAAAACTCTAAAAGTTTATCATTCATTTTCCTAATATGTTCCTTTTTTTGCCTTTTTGTGCTTATGAAGGAGGCGGGTCGGTATCCTGCATATAAGGAGATGGTAGCAGAATACAGCTGGCTCAATAAATGTATGTAAACTGTTTTGCTTACACTACTTTTATTAGCATTTTATCTTCTTACCTACTTTTTCCTTTTCAAAGTCACAAACAGTCGTGTAAGCATTCCACTGCACATCATACTGTGTATAGTTGTGTATGTGACAAATAAAAAATTACTTATATTCAGTACAAATAACTAAATCACACAGCTTCAAACTGTAACTACAAGAGCAAATTACTACCCCTCTGGTCTTTCACTGAACTTGTAGTCCTTGTTTTTTCTTTCTTTCTTCGATTTATCACATCCAAAATACTTTAGTTTTATATCTGCATTCAGCTATTTATTTATTTATGTGCCTATGTATTTTGACTTGAGCTGAGTGAAGCATGTTCAGTATTTTTTCCTGTTTTAATTTGTGTTGGCCCAAAACAGCAAATGTAATCTACAATCTATAAGCACTCACGGCCAACAGGTGAATTATACAGTTCTCAAAAATAATGTGCAAATCTATTATTCAGTTTTTAGGACATTCTTGAATGTTTGACAATCTGGACTCATCGCTACTTAGAGGCTGGACATTTTAGTGATTTCTCCATATTCAGGATTCAGATAATTGTATCTCTCTTGATTCTGTTGTCCCAGTGGCTAATGGGGGACAACCAGCCTCCTCTCAGGGGTCAGACTCCTACTCGTCCACCTCCTCTCTGTCCTCTGGGACACCGGTCAGTTCCCTCAGTGGCCTCTCTCAGGTCATGTTCCCCCCTGCATTTGGCTCGGAGATGGTGGATGTGTGTATCTCTACTGAGGACAGCTCATTGCGCAGACCCAGCTCCGATCGCACCGAGACAGCCATCCAGACCGACCCGCTGGATCCCGACACAACATCCCAACCACCAAGGGCCCTCCCTACGGACACCAGCCGGGTGGTTGGTGAGACTGTTCTTTTGAAGGATACAATGATCAGGAGTAGCAGTTTCGATAAGAGTCGTGAAGCACGAAAAAGGACATTTTCTGCAGGAGACAAGGAAATTTTGGACTCTCCAAAAACGGCAGTGCTAATGGCACTCAGTAAACCTCGCAAACCCATCCGACGATCCCAGAGCCATATCACTGCCTCAGGTACAGCTGTGTGCTGAGTGCATGCTAGCTTTTGCCTGACCTCTGTAACCTGCTTGTAATACATGTTTACGTGGTCAGCCCAGCCATGTTTCCATATATTTTAAATTCCTTTGAAATATGATTGACCTCGACTTTAAAATGCTGCGAGCAGTATGTGTAACATGGCAGGTTGGGCAGCCACACAGAATCTTTCATTTGCATTATTTTCAGGCTTCCTGCATGATCTAAGAGACATTTATTAAACAATGATTTGATGTGCATCAAATCAATAGTGAATGCAATTGTGGGAGTTTTTGTTTTTATGACATAATTCAAATATGAATCATACCTTTCACTTGTCACTGATTGAAAGGCAAGATACCTGAAACAAGCAGGTTTTTGACATTTTTATTACTCTAGTCCGTGATGAATTTGAATTTAGAAAATTATGGAAATCCTATCAGAACTCACCTGCAATAACTCAAAAGATGATATGCATTTTTTGATTAAATGAAAGAAAATATTTTCAGTGCATTATTCTCATTTTACAAACCCTCTTGTGTATATGTTAATGCTGTTTATGTACAGTAGAATTTGCTTTACATAATGCCCTACAGAGTTCTGCCAATCCGATGTTATTAGAAGTACATTTTAATTACATCAAAACCAAACAGCTTTTTCTATTCGCATAACTTTGCCTCAGCCTTGTGTTGCTATTATTAATAATTTCACCTGTACCCTATTAGGAATTTACTATTAATTAAATACAATTTACTATTTATTTTATCCTTTTCATCCTTTGCAATTATTACATTTACTGCATGCTTAGCCAGGTCTTAAGTTGAGAATTTTGATATTGAACAGAGGACAAGCAGAAGAAGAAACAGCAGCAGGCAGTGAAGGCTGAGCCCTCTGGAACCACACTGCAGCGCTCCAAAACCTTTGTCAGTCTGCTGTTCAAAAGTGGTCGACGAAGGGACAGATCTGCCTCTAGAGACAGGAAGGACATGGGGACAGGACAGCGGCATCACGCACGTTCCAAATCGCCAGCGGGTAACAATTCTTTTAGAAAGGCCTGGTGTGCATGTACACATGTGAAGAAGGAATAGCCAATATACAGATCATACAGACAAAAGAACACATGTTTGCATTTGAAAGGCCAGCAGGCAGCATAATGCAGGAGTTCAGAGGCTGGCTCAGGAAGACTTGTTTTGCTGTTAATTATGCAGTAATTCCCATCCAGTGACCTTTAGTTTTGCTGCAGTAGGTCAGCATAACTAATGATGAATTATGTGTGTGCCACCATTATCAGCGATAATACAGCAAAACCAGCTCGTAACATTGCTTAGTTTCTATAAGCTTAGAAAAGTTGTTTTATTTTACCTTGGTAGCAGAAAAAGGGTTAAAGGGGAATATGTGAAAATTGGTTTTAGCTGAGTATAGTATTTACCAGTGTTATACCTATGTATTATCACAACACCATAGTGTTACAGCTATGCATTATTACCGTACCATAGTGTTCTACCTACAGTATGCATTATTACCGTACCATAGTGTTATACCTATGCATTATTACCGTACCATAGTGTTCTACCTACAGTATGCATTATTACCGTACCATAGTGTTATACCTATGCATCATTACCGTACCATAGTGTTCTACCTACAGTATGCATTATTACCGTACCATAGTGTTATACCTACAGTATGTATTATTACCGTACCATAGTGTTATACCTACAGTATGCATCATTACCGTACCATAGTGTTATACCTATGCATCATTACCGTACCATAGTGTTATACCTACTGTATGTATTATTACCGTACCATAGTGTTATACCCACAGTATGCATTATTACCGTACCATAGTGTTCTACCTACAGTATGCATTATTACCGTACCATAGTGTTATACCTATGCATTATTACCGTACCATAGTGTTCTACCTACAGTATGCATTATTACCGTACCATAGTGTTATACCTATGCATTATTACCGTACCATAGTGTTCTACCTACAGTATGCATTATTACCGTACCATAGTGTTATACCTATGCATTATTACCGTACCATAGTGTTCTACCTACAGTATGCATTATTACCGTACCATAGTGTTATACCTATGCATTATTACCGTACCATAGTGTTATACCCACAGTATGTATTATTACCGTACCATAGTGTTATACCTATGCATTATTACCGTACCATAGTGTTATACCTACAGTATGTATTATTACCGTACCATAGTGTTATACCTACAGTATGCATCATTACCGTACCATAGTGTTATACCTATGCATCATTACCGTACCATAGTGTTATACCTACTGTATGTATTATTACCGTACCATAGTGTTATACCCACAGTATGTATTATTACCGTACCATAGTGTTATACCTATGCATCATTACCGTACCATAGTGTTATACCTATGCATTATTACCGTACCATAGTGTTATACCTACTGTATGTATTATTACCGTACCATAGTGTTATACCTACAGTATGCATCATTACCGTACCATAGTGTTATACCTATGCATCATTACCGTACCATAGTGTTATACCTATGCATTATTACCGTACCATAGTGTTATACCTATGTATTATTACCGTACCATTGGGTTATACCTATTGGGTTATAATCTATTCTATTATATGTATAGCATGTCATACTTTGGCTTCTTTCTTGACTAAGTATTATCTTTCAACTACCGTGAGCATCTACTACATATAGAGTAATTTATGTCTCATAAAGATGGTCTGAATTTTGTCGCTGCTTTCTTGTCATTTAATTAAAGGTAAAGAGCGCAGAAGGTCCATAATTAATCTCCTGAGTTCTCCACGGGAGACGCGTGCAGGAATGTGGGAGCCCGAAGCCATGCCCAGTCCCGAGACCATGGCAATGGTGGAGAGCATGGCGTGCAAACTGCTGAGTGAGGATGAGGTGGCTGCTGTAATGAGACACTGCAACAGGGTGAGCATTGGATTATGTATTCATCCTAAGTACGTCTGCAAAACACTGCAGCGTGGAGTAAGATGCACATGGTTACAGATATGTCAGTAAAGTTTTGTTTGCTTTGTATTTGAGATATGTTTTGTCTGCATACTGTGCTTACAGAAAAACAGGTTAACTATGTTCTGTATTAGGATCAGAATGTCTTGAATCATATGATACGGCACACTACACATAAGCCATGCTATGTCATGGAGAGAGCATGGGAAACACGAGAGCGTGTACTCTGCAGTTGTATTTTGATGTCGATAATCACTTGAGTTATGGTAATAAATAAGTTACGTAGGCCACATCTTAGTCTTTGTGCTGTAGTTTTTGGCAGAACGGGTGGTGGAAGACTTGGTACGCCCCCTGCTGGCTATCCTCGACAGACCTGAAAAGTTGCTGCTGCTGAGGGAAATCAGGTCAGGAGGAAATTAAACAAAGGCTTACTTCACTTTTTGAGACATGACATAAAAAGTTCACTGTATCTGGTCGATGTGTTTTTTTTTGTTGTTGTTTATTGATCTTTAAAATTTTCATGTGTCTAGAATGATCATCCCCCCGACAGACTTAGGTCGGTTTGACAGCATGGTAATGCCATTTGAACTGGAGGCCTATGACATTTTAAAGAGCCGCTCTGGTAAGACAGTAGACTATTGAACATTGAAAATTATACTTGCTTTAGTTGCAAGAGCTTTTTATATTTTCTATGTAAGATATAATTATGCCCTGAAATAGTATACTATTTACAGTAACCAGTATACTATTTACAGTAACCATTTACTCTACATCATTTTACTAAATTAGGAACAACAGTATATGATTACAGTCTCTACCTGGGCTGTAAGGAGGCTGTATGTGTGTAGAATATATGTGTTGTGTGTCCTCAGTGCGCTCCCCGGTTCTACGCTCTCCCCGGCATGGTGGAACTCCACGCCGCCATCTCATAACACCCATTCCAGGTAATTCTTCCAATGCTTTATGCTATGGGTACCCCTTTCTCCATGATTATAAAATGCAATCACATGTCCTATTGCAGACATTAACCCTCCTTAACAACCTCGCCTTCACACGCAAACAATTCTGCTTCATCTACAGCCTCTTATGCCTTTCATTCTGTCAATATGGGGTCTATGGAGGAAATCACTTGGTATACATACATATGCCGTTCATGAAGATACCATTCATAGGACACTTATCCTGAGAAAAATCCACTTCTCTGACTGTGTAAAATGAACAGTTAGACCCAGCCATCTCATGTGCCCCTCCTGACCCCTGGGTCACCGAGCAGAGCAAGGTTAGGACCTGCTGCCGTTGTGCATAGTGGCAGTCAGTTAATGCCTGCGCTCTAGGTCTGTGAATCGTGAATGGGAATCAGTTGTGAAATCCAAGTCAGGCGCTTTGCATTGTTTAACCTTTTAAAGACTGCCTACACAAGTCTGGAGCGTATTGCTAGTCTTTTTATTCAATGCACATGGCCACAGTAGAGTAATTCAAAACCCTTTAGAAAAGGCCTGTGAATTCTGATCGAGGCATTCACTACAGTAAGTGTGCATATTTACAAGATCGTTAGATGCCAACCTCTGTACGTGAACGCTATGAATCTTATTTTCCAAAGTACTAGAAGAATGAAAGGGTTAGGGTTAGGGTTAGCAGTTACATCAGATGGACTTCGAATGATATCCATGTTTGTCTTTCAGTCTCATAAATACGCATGTAGGAATGTAGGACTGTTTGAGTCTGTGTCTTAATCACTTCATGTATGTTGTATTGTACCGTATATGGATTATCAAATACATTTGCACTTTTTTTAAAATACCTCTCTGGGTAGCCTAAGAACTGTAATCTGATTGCTGTATATTGCACAATGTCCAAATAAGCTCATAACACTAGTTAATCCTCCTTGAAAGTTTTTTTTTCTCCAGCTGTTATAAAGGAGGGTTAATGATTTATGAAAAAAAAAATTCTCTCTTTAAAGCCTCCAACATTAGCAGTCATGGAACATGTATGTTGTAACCTTATGACCTGGGAAGAGCGTTGGATGTTGAATGTTGATTTGCGAGACGGATGTATTTAAACTTGTCTAACTAGTGTCTCAGACCTATCAACGAGTAATATGATTTACACCTGCACTTTTATCTGGTTGATCCTGAGACTCAAGACTCGTGAACGAACCAAGAGTTTGTATGATGCATGTGTTTACTGGATGTGTGCTTTTGTGTATCCTTGTATTTGTAATAATATCAGTTCATGGACTCCTACAATGTGGGTCTATTTCTCTTATCTCAGACTACAGAGGAGGATTCCAGCTGCAGGCTGCGCAGGATTTAGAGCGAAATCGACAGCTGATGCAGGAGCTGGAGAGGCTCAAGCTGGCCAGCATCCCGACTGGAAAACTTCCTCCACCCAGGGCCTTCACACCTCTCCTGGACATACCTGTCGACAGCTACATTTCTGGCTCCATTCGGCAGCGCTCCTTAAGCCCACCTCGCTCCAAACAGCTGCGGGATGAGTCCCATCACAGCACAGAGCGGCGTGGTCATTCTCCTAAAAGACAAGAACATGATTTGCCCCAAATGGCAAGCCACGATAGTACCACTCCAGAGCGCGGAAGATCGCCATATAGGAATGGCCATGGCAAAAGTACAAGGGCTAGATCTGGCAATGAAAAAGAGGTTAAGTACACAGTAATGAGTGCACACAGGAGGAGCAGAACGCCACTGACGCAAGTATTTGGGCCAGACGTGCTGATGGAAAGGGAGCAAGCAAATGGACATGCTGGTTCCACAGAGAACAGCCAAGACCGCCTGTCAGTGCAGGAGTATGAGCTGACCACTGTCTTCATCTCTAAGAGCAAACAGTCTCTGGGTGAGTGTGGACAGGTACTCTGAATTGTGTGGTTACAATGTTTTGGTGAATTATAACCTTTTCTTGAGAATTCTAAGGCAAAACCAGAACACAGAAACACTAAACACTGTATGTACAAATATGATAAGACAATGAAGCAGTTCATTGTTTTGGGGTAGACATCTTATTATGCTAGGCGGCACAGTGGCTTAGTGTTTAGCACTGTCACCTTGCACCTTCAGGATCTGAGTTTGATTCCCATCTCAGGTCTGTGTGCATGGAGGTTGCACGTTCTCTCCGGGTATTCCGGTTTCCTTCCACAGTCCAAAGACCTGCAGATTAAGTGAAATTGGCGTTCCCAAATTGCCCCTAGTGAGTGAGTAATGAGTGTGTGAGTGTGTTTATATGTGTGCCCTGCAATGTATTGGCACCCCATCCAGGGTGTACCCTGCTTAGTGCCCTAAGTCTTCTGGGATAGGCTCCAGGTTTCCCCAAGACCCTGTAAAGGATGAAGTCGGATAAAGCAGGATAAAGCAGTATAGATGATGAGTGAGTGAGTGAGTGAGTGAGAGAGCGTATTACACCTGAACATGAATGTCCCTACAAGAAAAATGTCATGTTAATAATTTAATTTTGGTCAAGTGTCTGCTTCACTTTACCAGTAGGGGTCAGTGAGCAACCTTATGCATTCACAGAATAGCCACAACAAAAGCAAGAAATTAACGGCAGACCGTTAAAAAGGTGTAGATTGATTAATGTGCATGCTTACGGAATATTTAAGGTTCATGGATATATACATTTGTGATTGCCTGTCAGAAAAGAGCTAATGATAGCTAATAGACTGCTAGAAGTATTCAATCTGTTCTAGTTAGCAAGAATATTGCCTGGTACAGAGCAGCACTAAAAGCAGACGTTAGATCTGAAAAAAGAAAAAAGAAGTTCTATTAGAAAATGTTGGATAAGTATTCAAATTTCAGTTATACATTTCAAAATTCTAAAATAGAATATTAAAAAGTGCCTGCATGGACTTATAGCAGCTGACCATGGTCGAGGTAGCTCAGCGGTTGAAAAGCTGATTTACTGAAGGTCCCATGGTCAAAACCCAGCACCACCAAGCTCCTACTGTTGTGCCATAAATGTAGATATCAAATTTGGCTCCAGTTTTATTTTTCTATATTGTTGATGCAAATACATGCACGGGTACCTATACAATTGATGTATAGCTTACAGTCATTGGCCAGAGAGATGAAGAGATTTTTGACATTTTAAAAGTTTAATGAAGATACAAGATGTTAAGAGTAACTTTTTACTTTAAGGAGGGTGATGCTTGAAATCATTGTTCTTTCATTGTTAACCATGGTGACCTGCAAAGAAACGTGTGCAGTCATCATTGCGTTGCATAAAAATGGCTTTACAGGCAAAGATATTGTGGCTACTAAGATTGCACCAAAATCAACAATTTATAGGATCATCAAGAACTTAAAGGAAAGAGGTTCAATTCTTGTTAAGGAGGCTTCAGGGCGTCCAAGAAAGTCCAGCAAGCGCCAGGATCGTCTCCTAAAGAGGATTCAGCTGCGGGATCGGAGTGCCACCAGTGCAGAGCTGCTCAGGAATGGCAGCAGGCAGGTGTGAACGGATCTGCACGCACAGTGAGGCGAAGACTTTGAAGGGCAGCAAAGAAGCCACTTCTCTCCAAAAAAACCATCAGGGACAGATTGATCTTCTGCAAAAAGTATGGCGAATGGACTGCTGAGGACTGGGGCAAAGTCATATTCTCGGATGAAGCCTCTTTCTGATAGTTTGGGGCATCTGGAAAAAGGCTTGTCCGGAGAAGAAAAGGTGAGCGCTACCATCAGTCCTGCGTCATGCCAACAGTAAAGCATCCTGAGACCATTCATGTGTGGAGTTGCTTCTCATCCAAGGGAGTGGGCTCACTCACAATTTTGCCCAAAAACACAGCCATGAATAAAGAATGGTACCACCCACCCACCCAACAGTTTGGTGAAGAACAATGCATTTTCCAGCCGATGGAGCACCGTGCCATAAGGCAAAAGTGATAACTAAGTGGCTCGGGGACCAAAACGTTGAAATTTTGGGTCCATGGCCTGGAAACTCCCCAGATCTTAATCCCATTGAGAACTTGTGGGTGGACAAACAAAAACCCACTAATTCTGACAAACTCTAAGAAGTGATTATGAAAGAATTGGTTGCTATCAGTCAGGATTTGGCCCAGAAGTCGAATTGCAGAGGTCCTGAAAAAGAAGGGCCAACACTGCAAATACTGACTCTTTACATAAATGTCATGTAATTGTCGATAAAAGCCTTTGAAACGTATGAAGTTCTTGTAATTATATTTCAGTACATGACAGAAACAACTGAAACAAAGATCTAAAAGTGAAAACTTTGTGAAAACTAATATTTGTGTCATTCTCAAAACTTTTGGCCATGACTGTATAGCATGACATTTCAATTACTCAAGTATTATTTGCTTAATAAAAAGAAATTAAGGATGCAAACCGTTTTTAAAAACAGAAACAATAGCTCTACATAGGAAGATCCACACAACTGTTATTGAAAGATTAGGACAATTTATGAATAACAATAATTTAGTTTGAAAATAAGTTGCGTATCATTTAGTGTTTTCTCACATCTGGCAGGTATAAGTATCTCAGGGGGGATTGAGTCTAAGGTTCAGCCAGTGGTGAAGATTGAGAAGATATTTCCTGGAGGAGCTGCCTCCACCAGCGATGTGCTGAAGGTACGGTGCCCACTTGCTCACTTCTCAGTTACTTGTGTAGAGTACAGCAGATACGACATGAACTAAAGGCACTAATGACACCATTACCCTGTATCACATTACACTATACCGTGCCTGCTTCATGTACCGTATCAGTTTCCCATGTTTTGCTAAGACTTTCACTAAAACCTGTGGGAAAAAAAAAATTATATATTAACATTCTTTAGAAATGAATGTGTACAATTGTATTAGCTGTTCCCTATGATTGACAGCTTGTTTAGCTTCCTGTGCAGTTAGTTTGTTCTTTATACATTTTCTTTAAATTGAGCATTTCAAACTTTGAATTTTTATTGTACAGAAATACTAAAAATAACAAATTGCCATTTTTATAGGTATACATGTGAGAATTTCCTTTGTAATCAATTACCATAGGAACTGAACATAAAAGAGAACTCTTGTTTCCTCTTTTTCTCTTTAAAAATGAGTTTTTACCCATTTTTTGGAAGGTATAGTTTGATGGCTGGGCTTACATTAATCTAATAAATGTATTAATGTATCAACACATCCTTGACTGTCTCTCTCTTAGGCACTTATGCAAATCCTTGGATAAGACCATGTCAGTAGCTTCTCAATAGATAGGAAGAACTTCTTTAACTAATATATGTCTGCCATTGAATTTCCTTACTGATAATGTAAGTTTATGTTATGCAACATATATAAATAGAGATATATACACTGCCTGGCCATAAAAAAAATACCAAGATTTCTTTCAATTGCTCTTAACTTTGATTCTAGCTCAAAATGTGGTGGCCAGTTCAGGTGTCGAAATGATTTCTCAAGCTCCCAGACTCACTCTCTTACAATTTAAGTCCTAAAATATGCCAACTGGGAAAAATGCAGTGATGTGATAACCTGATCATTCAGTGCATTCAAGTAATCCGTTGATCTGAAGCAACCCCAGATCATAACACTGCCTCCAGAGGCAGGTACGGTGGGGATTATGCATGATGGGTGCATCAATTCATGTGCTTCAATTCGAAACCTGATGGGATTCCTTTATTGCAGTTGCACTTGAAATTAAGTAACACCCTCATCGTGCATACCAATATAATAAATAGTATTATAAATATTGAACGATGTGGTCAGACAGTAGTATACAATGAAAATATAAAAACCAGCTACAATATTCCACTTTAAGATATTGCACGATTGCTGAATTGCAGTTTGTCTATGATTTGATGCACCTGAAGCATCTGGCAGAGGACAGCAGGTCAAACAGATGATGTAAAGCACTGTATATATCTGCTGTGGCAGCTAGAGCTAAATAAGCCCTGAACTGAACATTAAAAAGGCCAGGGTTTAGGGTCACTAGAGGTTACGGGAAGATACCTGTCACTGGAAACTCCATCAAAGCAACCTTCAATGCTAGGTCAAACCTTTGGAAATCCCTAGTGTACAGGCATGTGTGTGTGTGTGTGTGTGTGTGTGTGTACGCGCTAGGTGGCCTCTGCCTTGATGGAAGCCTATCAGGTGTCAGCACTACCTAGCTCTGCTGAGAGTGGCTCATGTTGCAGTCACTCTAGAGATCCCGCGTCAAACTTTAGCCCCTCAATTTCCATAGACTCCTTTCACCTCCTGCATGTGATAAGGCCTGTATGAATGCACTAAAATAATCTATAAGTTTGTGTTTTGACACATATCAGTGGCCTCCATATCACTTGCCAGTGATACAGTATGTCCACTCCAGTGCAGCTGCTCTCATGTGTCTGTTCTGCAATTCCACTCCTCTGTCAGTGCAGAGGAAGTGCGCGTAATGGCTCGGCAATGTTAACACACATCCTGATCTTTTCGTTCCACTGATAACTGCCTTATCAATGCAGCGAGCACTGGCTACACACAGCTAGCTTCTGCCACACCTTTAGAGTGTGCAAGCCAAAACTTGTCACATCAGTTAAGAATGCAGACGACTGAGAGAGACCACATTCATGTCCACATGAATAAGCAATCATTTCAAAGAGTACAGCTGAAACCTCTGCAAATTTATCTTTTTGATTTAATACCACCAGGTCCAGTAGTATTTGGACAGTGTATATATACACAGTACAGTATATACAGTATGTTTTTTTTTTTGTACACAGTCTTTCCATTTTCACAGGCTCAAAACAAACTGGACACACTTATAATGATAAATGTTAGGATTTTTTATTTAATTTTTTACACTACGTTACTATGCGACTTTCTTTCAGCAGTAACATCAATCAATAAACACCAGTGACCAAGTGGTAGTCATACATGTCCAGGCCATAACACTGCCTCCATTTCTGGTTGTTTAACGACGCTGATGTGGTATACGTTTGGAACAAGATCCCTTCCTTTTATTTTCTTCTTTCCCAAATACTTCTGGTAAAAGTTAATCTTGCATCAGAACTAGGCTGTTTTTTTTTAAAAGTCAAATCTGGCATTCTGTTTTTATGTCTTATCAGTGGTTTGCATCCTGAGACAAACCCTGTGTATTTACATACATGTCGGTATCTCTTGGGTTGATCGCAGACGTTGACAATGATGCTCCAACTTTCTCTAGCGGTTTTGACTTGTCATGAAATGTTTTTTTTTACTTCACCAAGGAAAACATTTTGCAATCATACACTTTAGATGACCTTTGTAGCCTTCAAGGCCGTTTGGTGTTGCTGCGCTCACCAGTGCATTCTTCCATTTTGATTTTTCAGCCTAATGATAGCTTCCTTGATTTGCATCGACACCTTTTTGGACTGCACATGGAGAGTTTCCATGCACACCTGCCAAATGCTATTTTAACAATATTGGAATTAACTAAAGAGCTTTTATTCTGTTTATTTGTCATGACATGATAAGAAACTGAAATCAGACCGATTATCTATCAGCCGTCCAATTACTTTCAAACCTGTGGAAATGTGTAGACTGTGTAAAACAACATCAGAATTCAGAAATGGTTATGAATGGATTTTTATTTTGTTAAAGCCCTTGAATTAAAGCTGTAACATTTACACTTCAGTCCCATTTTGTGGACCTGACTGTATATTTAGGAAAGATATTGAAATATGCTGATTAATGCATCACATTGGACTGATGTAAACTGTGTAACCTCGATAAATGGTGCAAACCGAATGTGGGTGTTTTTTTTTTAATGGACATATGATAGACATTGCTAGAAGCTGTTGTTCTATCTGTAAGGGAACTGCATCCTTTCACTTAGCTGTCTCTGAAGCTCTTTTTCTGCTTTTTTCCCCTGAGCAAGACCTCATTATTTTACATGGGCTGAACTCAAAGGTTCAGAAACAGCCCTGGGTGATGTTACTATTTAGAGAAACCATTTAGATACAGTATGTGCTTTAGGAAGCAGTACAGTGTTATCACTGAATGCAATGACCATTAGGTGAACCTGCAGAAGAGGAGAAATGCTTAGAACACCACTTATTACAAAAAAATAATAAAACTTCCATAATCAGGTTGCCGCAACATATAATACAGTATTATTATTCCCTCTCGGAGAGGAATGGAATGGAAAATTAAAATAGGATGACCGTAATCATATTATACTTTATATCATGTGAGTGTGTGTGTGTGTGAGTGAATGTGTGGATGTGTGTGTGTGTGTGTGTGTGTGTGTGTGTGTGTGTGTGTGTGTGTGTGTGTGTGTGTGTGTGTGTGTGATTTATTTAAAATTATTCCATAAAAGCCATAAATAAAACTGTAGGATAAACTAATCTGTAGCTCATAAATGACAATAAAAAAGCCAGATTATGGATTTTAAGCTGTTTTCATGTTTTATGTTTATAGATTTGTTCTGTTGTTAGTTAGGTTAATGCACCTTTTCTGAAATCTGCATCATGGCTGAACTCAATCTGTTATAGAGGCAAAGATAGTGGATAGGGTGAAGTGGCATTTTTTAGTATGGAAAGGTAACAATACAGTAACAACTGCAGTAATTAATCAAATTATTTTAATTCACATTATTAATTTTTTAAAGCATTTTAGATAGGTAGTATGTAGGTAGTCATATTGCATGTGATTGGAGGATGCAAGTTGTCATTGCTCTGGCCTGTGGGAGGAAAACACTCTTGATCATAGGGGAAGGGTGAAGGGATATTTCCAAGCAGATGTATCCTGGAAAGGGCTTTTAGAGGTCTTAGTTTTGTCTGTATGCGGTTATGAGAGAAAGTGGGCAAGAGAGAGAAATTGTATTTACTCCACTATTTTTCCAATAGCTCTTTCAGATGATCCTCTTGCATGTGTGAATCTGCTGGTGGCCTTGAGTTCGGGGTGATCCATCTCTCCACAGTACTGGTATAAAGCAGCATGTCATGTGGGAGAGGTGACGTTAGATTTATAGCTGTGCAGGACATATATTTGTGTATGGGATGAGCGGGGCACACAGAAAGAGATTAGACAGCGTCCTAGAGTGCAAGACGGATTAGGTTGGCTTATAGTTTCAATGTATGTCATGAGGCATTCAGATTCAACAATGGAGACCACATATTGAGATAAAACGGAAAGCTTAAGGCATTAAGAAGACATGCAACAGGACAGACCCCTTTTATGTGCTGTATATACTGTAACGGCACTGTGTTTGGAAGACTAAATCTCCTGTTTGTTGTCTTATCCGACCCCTGGTGAGCTGTAATGTTGCGCAACGCACAGCTTGCCACGTCTGTGTTTTGTCTTCTTTTGGTTACTGTGGATGCAGGTAAACACACAGGGGTAATGAACAGGGTGATTCACTGGCTCGGTTGAGCTCACTGACAGGCACTGAAGGAAGCGAACAGAGGAAATAAGTAGGGGTTTGTCTTTCCTGTCATTCCCCCTGCATCCATGTGTAATTGATGTAAAGCTGTCACGAGGCTGACAGAAATATGTAGGGACTAATGTGTAGTCGGGGTAGGAGATAAGAACAGGCGTGGAGCGAGTGAGTAAATCCTCGAAACATAACTCTTTTCTCTCCTCTGTGTGTAGGCCGGATTTGAGCTTGCGTCAATTGATGGAGAATCACTCCAGGGCGTCACACACCAGCATGCAGTGGACGCCATAAGGAAGGCTTTCAGCAACAAGGCCAAAGAACCCATGGAGTTTGTTGTCAAAATCCCGAAGAACATGAAAGACTGATTTAAACGATTGAGAGCAAAATCTGTTGTACTGTAAGGGTGGATTAACATCCAGAGTTCATACTGTACAGGCTCTGAACAGAAAACAGAAAACCTGGCAGAAGGCATGAACACAAGGAAAGCTCGAGGAAAAGCAAAGCTGTGACTCTAAAATGTGAAACAGTCAGCTGAACCAGCATGCCCAAAGGGTGACATTTGAAAGAGAGTTTCTTCAGAAAGTGTCTAGTCAAAGACTAGGTTTTTTTTTGTTTTGTTTTTTTTGTCCTGTATCACTTTTTGCACAATGAATTTATAATCTTTGAACTTTTGGACCAAAGCGTTTATACCTGGAGAGATTCTTTGACATAGCATTATTATAAATGCTTAAACATGTTTATTTAATATCATATCTATTCATTATTTTTTTCCATTCCTCAGCCGTGACATTTGCTAGTGCAAGAAGTATTTTGGCATTAATCATCAACTTTATAACACTTTCTCAGAAAAACAGGGAGGTAAACATTTGTGATCTAAGATTTATACTAAATTTATTTTGCCATTTTATTTTTGCTTCATCTTTTTTGGGCCCTTGAGGCGGTGCTTTGAGAACATAGTAAATGGCCTCCATACACACTTATGAAAAGATGGATTTTTCTAAGTTTTTAATGAGATTACACTACATTACATCTTTAAAGTGTGCCTTAAATGTGTATGTTACTTGTGCACTAGAGCATCTGAAATCCTCAGGGCTCAGAATGCATACCGAATGTTATTAGGTCATGGTGTGGTTCAGAGACGGCAGATTTGTTGTCAAGTGATTTTCTTACAAAAGTGTAATATCGTGTATTAAATACTAATATTAGCTTAAAGTTCAAAATTTGCATAGCATTATAACTTAGCTGTTTTACAATTTGTTTATAACACTTTCTTAGAATTAAAATATGTACATAATAATAAAGCAATAATTGCAGCACGACCCACTTGGACTGGTAAGTGACTGACTTTTAATCGAAAACATTGTATTGCTTTTTTTTTTTTTTACAGGAAATGTACAGCATGATAATATACAAGCATACTACAAACATAAAATGACAAACACACACAACATACATGGATAAAAAAAAAAGAATAAAAACAAAGACGTTATGTTCCCTTGCTTTGGTCTATTCCCAGTGGCTACACCTTTGACAAAGATATTATGCAAAAAAATTAATACAACAGTCAAAATATTTACAGGTGTGTTTCAGTCATGGTATGAAAAAGTATTTAATGGAAAAACAAAATTCACTGGGAATAAACATGTATAAACTGGGAATAAATGCTGATTGTAAAAAAAATAAAACAAATAGACCATCTACAGAAACATGTAAAAAAGCAAAAGGTCTGGAAAAATGGGAGGAAAATGCTACTGCCATCCTATTGATCAGAGGACATATGATGCTGTGCTGCTCTGGTTAAACAGATCTCTGAGGGAGTGACGGGGTAGAACTAGAACTAGATTTATCTGTCAACAAATACATTAATGTAGATTTAATGGGAATTATTTGTTCAGAAACAAAAATTCCCAGAACTTTTGATTAATACTGCTATTTGAACGGCTTTAAATACTTTGGAACCGAGATAATGTAAACATTATAACTGTGATGCACATGAATTAAGACCGATGGAGAATCACTTACAGTGAACAGTGAGGATAAGTTTAAAACCAGTAAGAATAATTTGCGTATTTAATAATACACATGAGGGTGGAAACTGACATGAAAGATTTGTTGCAAGCATTTGGAAAAGTGAATATATCCAAATTTCCTAACATCAAAATCATGACAGAGTGGAATTTCCTATCAGTCAGTGAAATCTACATAGCAAACCTGCCTTAAAAGTGCCTTACAAAATACTCCTGGCAAATGACTCCACTGAATTTCTTCCGTAAGAGTGTGAGATAGAAAACTGTTACCACAAAATAAGCTAGGTCACTATATATATAATATGCATATAAAAATATATAAAATATATTCCATTCCTACATATTTTAAAGCGTTTGTTCTGTAATAATTAAAAATAGTGTATAGTGTGTATATTTCCTCCTATGTGTCTATTTTCGTTATTAGAATTTCAGAAGCTGGAAGCAAATCTAAACTATGATCTATGAATACATCGTCTTGTCTACGCTGCTAATGAGAGCAATGGCTTTGCCCACTATGGGAGGAGACACTCCTGACTAGAGCGTGTGTGTATGTGTGTGATCCGAGTGATCTCCTCAGAGATCAGTATAAATCATGTCTTCAGACAACCCAATGACAAATATTATTAAATCATGCACACATGCTATTCACACACTCTTGTGTGTATCACAATGTGTTGTACTGTGCAATCTAGGAAGAAAGATAGGATGAAATATCAAATATCATCATCATAAAAAATAGTACTTCTAGATAAAGTGATTAGTATTAGTGATTAGTCGCCCAGTGAACTCTGAGGACAAATGTTATTCTCTGTATTTGTGTTGCACCCAGACATGACAACAGGCACTATACAAAATATGGGTTTTGTGTGTGCATGTCTGTTACTTAAAGGTAAGAAGAATCCGAAGACTGAACGCAACAAAAGCTAACGGAAAGATGTGGCAATGCACTTTAACAATGTAGAATTTGAGCGTGCTGCATTCGAGTTACATTAATATTAATGCTGATAGTAAGAAGTGGAGGAGAGTCCATTAGTGCAGGTGCTCCTCTCGCATTATTGCCTTTACTGCGTCTCAACACAGCACAGGATATCAGTCCATTACATAACAAGAGCTGCATATTTAAATTGAAATCAGGCAAAGCACACACTCTGCTTTCTGCAAAAGGAGACTCAAGAAAAAAAGCAAAGAAAACTTTTCTTTCTGCATGTAAATGTGCTCCCCAGACGTATATATCTGCGTAGAAAAGACAAGGCAACTGCTACTGTCACACAACACGACATGGATGTTTAAAAAGTACTGCAGCCTAGGCTTTCTATCCACCCTGGCTAGATTCTGAGGAGGTGCTCTGGTAATCAGTGCACTGTAAAGGACACAGTGGATGTCGGGCAGTGTTTGAAAACAATTTGAACCGTCTGTGACTAGGTCATTTCCTCTAAACAGATTTGAGGACACAGTGGAGGACACGGAGCATTTCGATTGTTCAGCAACTGAGAACAAACTGAACACGGGTTAGATCTCGGTGGCAGCAATTTCCTCAAATCGGAGGTCATGGCGCATGTCAAACTCCTCCATGTCCCTGTTTTCTAGCTCTAGACTCAGCTCTCTCATCACACGCTCCAGCTCCCGGTTGCGGCGGTACATCTGGATGTAGTTCTGTTGTAGTTGTTTCTGGTAGCGAATCACCTTGTCTTTCTCCTCCTGCCAGACACGGCGCTCCTCATCAAAGGCTTCCAGCTGCTCCTGTCCATGCCTTCTCTCTAACACCAGCTCGGTGCGCAGTTGCTCTACCTGCAAGTGCAGACCATGTAGAGGATCTGTACTCTGCTGCTGCACCCTGGTGACATCACTGTCGTACGATGGCAACGGCTCCAATACCTCCCGGAAAGCGGGGCTGTGAACCTGATTTAGGCCACCCCCAACGCGGCTCTGAGGCAGAGGCAGGCTCATGCACTGGCCCTTGCTGTTGGGCAACGCCAACACATCTCTGAGTCGGGTGGACTCCATTTCAAGCCGGCCCAGTTTCTCACGTAGGAGCTCAGCCTCGCTCTTGCGCCGCTGCAGCTCATTCTCACATACTTCCAGTTCGAGTGTGCGAGTTCTTGCTGCTGCCTGGGCCTCGTGTGAGCGTGTCTGGCTGGCCTGCAGTTCAGAGCGAGCTTCTCGCAGCTGGGCCTTCAGGGCCACAATCTCGGCTGCCTTCTGGCCCAGGTCAGCCTGAACATCCTTCAGCTGCTGCTTCAGCAGGGAGATCTCTCCAGACTTTTGACACACCTGCAGTACAGAAACATGGTGGAAAATGTTGATAATTAGCTGTCTACAGTTGTGGTAAAGAGACGTTAAGTTCCCAAACTTGTTCTGCAGATACATCTATATAAATAATAGAAAGGTTTTGCCTGTACATTGGTCAGTAAACTCTCTTCCAATAATATCTTTACGTTTCATACATTGGAGGATCTGAGAACCAGTTTCAGAAAAAATTGTCTGTATGTCCATTCGATTTTGCATGATGCAAAACTGGCTCGACAGAATTTAAGTTTGAGAAACGTTTTTGAAACTTTGGCAGTCCTTTGGTATTTGCCTGAAGTTAAATCTGTGCCATAAATGAGTAGAAGGGATGTTATGAGCAATTTTGTGCCAGATTACCTCATAGCCTTCGTTTTTGGGACGAATATAGCACTTTTGTACATAAAAAATATCCAATTTGAGCCACTCATTGAGCCATCATCAAAATGTTGAGTAAAAGAGATGTTATGAACAGTCATGTGCCGGATGTAATAATCTACTTTACACAGGGAGTGTATTTAACAAATGACAAAAGAAGTACAACTTAGTGTCACCAAGGCATAATATACTCAACCTTCCAAGACATGAACATGGGATACACTCTGAAATAATAATATCACTGATTATATTAAAGCTGATCAGCTTATTTTTAACTTTAATCTTTGAACTATTTCTAAAAACTCTGTAACCGTCAATGACGGGTACTAACGCTGTTTTAATATAACTATAACCAGACAAAAAAGTTGTAATGCATTGTAATATGATGCGTTATAATCTTATCGTATTTGTTGGAAAATAACTGTATTATAAGAAAAATAAAACAAATTGTGGCATGCTACCTCTAAAAATAAATAACTTTGAGGAGGTAGCAGCACTCCACTTTCAACTATATTATATTTTACTTCTAAAATAACGCATAAAAAGATGCATATGGATGATATCTTTTGCACTGTTTTGTTTTTTCAGCTTTTTGCCTGGCATGGCTTAATGTGTTTTAATGAGGCACCATAACGTACAGTCTGGAACACGATCCTAGGATGTATTGGTAACATAAGAATTTTAAAGCAGAGTCTATTCTTACCTCCCACTTGGTCTCCTCTAGACGGGGGCCTAGCTGATTCTGCTCCCTTTCAATGGAGGCACATCTCTTCTCCAGTGTCTCTCGCTCTTGAAGTAGCTGTGAGAAATCCTCCTGCAGTTTCTTTTTCTCCTGTTGGAGCTGGAAGACCTGGAGCTGCAGCACCTGCTGGGCCCGTTGTGCTTTCTGCTGCACCTGCTTCATTTTGGTTGCAAAGCTATGCCTGAGCTCCTCCATCTCCTGCTCACAGCGTTTTTGCTTCTCCTCGTACACCTAAACATCCAGAACCAATAAAGAGAGCATTATTATACAGAATCTAAGAAATCTGTCAACTGTTTAATGATGTATTTGGGACAAAAATAAAGATATTGCAGAATATGTGGTTCTATTTGTCCATTTGTTGTTTTGATATGTAGATCACATACCTGGCAGATGGCTGCCTCATTCTCATCCAGGTTGTCTCGGAGCTGCTGCAGCTCCAAGTCTCTCTCCCTCAGCTTTTCCTCCAGCTCGCGAATAATGCTCTCGTACCCCTCTGGCGGAGCAGGAGAACGCCCGCATGAGCCACTGTCCGAGAGTGGCTGGCCTGTGCTCTTGCTGGATGAAGAGCGGCCACTGTCCGAGTTAGTGTGGCCGTGTCCTCCTGTGGGCCGTGTGGACTCTGCGCTTGTGGACAGTCCCTCGCTCTGCACCAGGCTGCAGGCTGTACTGCTATATGTGGGCAGGCTGGAGAGTGAATTGCGACCAGAATCTGACATGCTGCAAGTCTGACTGTTTCGAGCGTTGCGACCACTGCCGTACGAAATATGTTTCTCTGTGCAAATCATCCCAGCTCCTCCTGGAAGTAAAAGGTTGAGGCTTCCGTGGCTCTCGGACAGACTGCCCCCTGGTCTTGGGGAGAGGTATTGAACTGAGTTGCGGTTCTTGGATACTACAGGCTTGAAGGCGGTTGGTCGGATTACAACTTTCTCCATATTCTGTAATAAAAAGAAGTCAGGTTCATATGAATGCATGACCAACTAGTGCTGGATCAGTTTCCATGAACACATAGTGCTAGCATAATGTCCTTTTTGACATGGCTCGCTTGATGACCATATGGCACCACCCTCAGAAAGCTATTATCAGCCATACAAAAACTGATTCCTATGTACTTTAGCGGTGGGGACCTTTACACCAGAAGATGATATTTTAAATGCAGATTTAAAAACGCTTTAAAACAAAAATCAATATAATGTGGTCATGAAAACAAACCATCTACACTTAATAATAATGCTGAATAACTTTGAATAACATATACATGCATCAGGATAAGACTGATAGGCCAGGCATTTTCTATTAGCATCTTTACCAACAAAACAACTGGGGCCTCGTTACATAAAGCTGCTGCCATGTTAAATTTTACACACTGCTCTATTCATATGTTCAGGCTGCACTCACATGCACACATTAAGTAATCAAATTTTCCATTTACAATAGGAAAAAATAGCTTGAACACATAATATGTTCATATAAAGCTGCCCATGCTACTTTTTTATTAGTTCACCACAAGGCTAAAAACTAAAGCCCTATTCAGAGATGATTAAATCTCTGACTTTCTGATCAGCCACATTTGTGGGCTTCTCCCTGTTTTCATAATAAAATTAAACAACTCTGATCATTTTAGTCTGATCTGGACAGACACATTTAGACTGTCAGAACAAGAATCCATTTTGGATCCTTTGGATGTTTTGTGATTCTTCTCTAACTATTATGTACATCCTTGTAGAATCATTCTTTTGTGTGCATTAGTGATGGTCGTTCGTGGACGATTCATTCTTTCTGATTGAGTCTTTAACAAGATGAACGAGTAGTCTCGGAGAGTGATTAGTTCATTACTGGGTGAGAGAGAGTTGTGGAATCAACATCGCAAAACCTCCGTAGGTTATATACAGGAAACAGAAATGAGTAGTTACCTTTGAGTGTTTTGTTCTGAATCGTTCGTTCTTTTATCACGTGGCTCCCATAGACGCTATGCAGTGCAGTACACAGGAAACATAATTGAGCGGTTCTTCTCAATGAGTTTTCTAATCTCGAGTCATTTGTTCTTTTGTCACATGACTTCCATAGACGCTATGCAGTGAAGTAGATTCAAAAGAACGAACGACTCGAGAGGTGATATGAGAACGATATGAGAGGTGACCTGCTCAATTTCTTTATCATAATCTGTCCTTAGCTGCAGTGCAATATTTTCATCAATGGAACTGTAGCCAAAATTTGTGTATGTAGATGTTGGGGGTCTGTTTATTGAAAATTTACCATTTCATTTTATTAAGATTTGTTCATTTATATATGATTTGGTAAGCCAATGAGTACCCCCTCCTCGGCCAGAGATCCGGTGATTGAAAATATACACTGATGAGAGACAGTTGTGGAATCAGGAATCAGGAAATTAAGCAAAATTTCCCTCCAGGTAACTTTTCACAACATATAATGTGAAGCCCGACATGAGACAAAAATGGCCAAAAGAAGATATTTATTCTGACAAGAGTGAAACAATCAAATCAAGTATTTACATGGCTAATATTTATCTGACTATCAAAGGTTTACACTACCTCTCTCTCATTCCAACTAAAAGCTCCTTTTTCGATCTGGCTGGATCAGCTCAAAATGTTGCAATTGGGGTGCTTACATAGTGTATGTATTATTCAGGATTTGCTCTTATTCTGATTATTAGAGGAATATTATGATCCATTTAATGTTAATGTTATGGTCGAATTAACTAGTTTTAAAAAAATGTTATATTATGAATACTGTAATGACAAAAAAATGCTCATATTATGTGAATATGATAGAACTTCTGTCCAATATGAACAAACATTTGTCTGACTAAACTCACAGATTTCAGATTATGAATCACAGATCATTTTTAAGATGAACACCCTTACTAAGTGCCAGAAAGTATCATTTGGAGGGGCCACTATTTACATTTAATACAGTGAACAAAGGGCTAACAAGGTATTGGCCCCTTGGTCACAGCAGTGATCAATCAACAAAAATAAGTTGCCATTACATAGAGAAAAATAATGCTGGTACGGGTGGGGTGGTGTTGATAAGAATGTCCTTTTTAAAAATGGCAGACCAACAGTGCAATAATTTTAAAAGCCTGGAACTCACTTTCTCCAGCTTGCCTGAGACAGGGATGAGTTTGGGTGGAGGGCCTCCGATGTTGGTACCGTTCACAGTTCCTCGGTTGTCCTGTGTTTCCTCTGGGTCACTGCATGGGCTGCCAACTTTGACATGGTTATCATTCCAGTCATCCACCACCTCATCCCTCATGTATCCATAGTTGCCATTGCCAGCAGTCACAAGGGTAGTGGGTTTGTTCTTGACAGTCAGTGGAGGCTGGTTGTTGATGAGCTCCTCCTGAGAGGTGGCCCTGCGCAGTGTGCCCTCCTGCTGCCGGAAACAGCTCGTGGCCGGCAGGGGCTTGCGAAGCCTGGCACTGAAGTCACTCACAGCACGGCAGTGGCGTTCCTGATAAGTACGCCCGGAGATAAGGCTGCTGACAGAGCCCATGGTGCCTGAGGTTGGAGAGTGTGATACGCTGTGGCACTGCTGAATATCAACACTGGACTGTGGTTGATCAGAAGGCACGGGCAGTGCCTGAACCAAAGCCATGGCGACTGTGCGCCCAATATACACGATCTGCACAGACAGACGGAGACAAAAGATAAAAATAAAAATAAAAATGAGGACTCAATTAAATTTTTCTTTTTTAATATTATTATTATTTCAGAACAAGCAGACCTGGAGCCAATGGATCTGTGTGTTTCAAAGTAAAGAGCAATATTTAAGTTGAAACACCATAGATCATCTAAAAGAAAATGGAAAAGCAGAATTAACTGAACTCTATAAGACACATCTGTAAACACTATGTAGTAATATTTGTTTTGTGGGAAACTCTTGTATTTACTATGCAGCTGTGTGCTCTGAGCTGTGTTGTCATGTGCACCCCCTAAAATAATTTAGAACATGTAAAACAGATGACTGCATATCCCAATACCGGAAGAACCGATCTGTTAGGCTGGTGAAAAAGTAAATGATTTGTTCCAGATCAGACTCTGTTCACCTAAAAAACATTTTTGAGAGGAGTTCGTTATAAATTATTATAGGGGTGCACATGACAACATAGCTCTTAAAACAAAAAGTTAAAAAACAATCCCAAGAACCATGTGTCTCTTTGACTTTAGTTCCAATGAGGAGATCAGTCACTGAACACAAAATCAGTATGAGGTCTCATTCGTGCTTACTGTTTTCCCTCTTGAAACCAAATAGGACGTGTCTTTTTTGGACAAAGAGAGCTCGACACAGTAGATGGAACAACATATAACTTTGAGCAAAATTTCACTTTATGCAAATGAGAAGCAAAGAACTTATCAAAAACCAACAGGAGTGAGAGACGGTAGTGTACCAAACACACCCTCATTGTGTTAATTCATCCACAAGCATCCATGCATCCAGCATCCTGATGCTCTCTCACATTGGGTCCATCCCCGCCCCCCTTTCTTTCCTCAGATGCCCTTTCCTGCTCTTTGACTATTACACAAAGTTGTTTCATGTGTCAGAGATGCATAGGCCTGAAGAATTGGGTCTCATGGGGCAAGTTTAAGTTATCCCAAAGATAAACACTTGAGAAGAAGTTATAATCCCACAGTGTTTGAACAACAGCTGCAATGCCATAAAGTAAAAAATATCAGATCAGATCACATGCAGTGATCAATGCAGTACCATTATGCACAACTTTATAATTTGAGATTATAGATTTTAGCACATTTGTTTTTTTTGTTTGTTTTTTTTAACATGAATATTATTACAACACTATAGGCAATAATAATAGTATTGCAATATTAGGCAATAATATATGAGGCTTCATAAAGATTTTATGCCCACTTTGCCCATATTTATAACAGAATTCGCAAGAAACAAATAAGTGTTAAATAATTTATTAATCACTACACAGGAACAGCAGTCGCATATTATGGTTGGTGTGTCTGTTTACGGACCTGAATGAATCTAAATATGATATGAAGATGAATATGATGAGAAGAAATATTCCCAAATCCCACTATTGTCTTTACCAAGATGACTGAGTGAAATCTGTGCCAAAGCATAAGCCAATGTATGAAGAACACAATGAGAGATTCTTCTTTATTTTAATTAATGATCATTATAGAATCGAATAGTTTCCCATGTTACAGTATTGAAACTGTAAATATCACTTTAGACACTTTGTGCAACCCTACTGCAATATAACTGCTGTCCCCTATTCCGGTGCATTCTCTACCTCAGCATTCTCGCCCTCTTATCCACTTTCACCAGCCCCTACCCAAACAGTCTCACTGGGCTTAGAATAATAAGATTACTGGATCCAGAAGAACTGTCTCCTCTCACTGCTTTTTCCTGACTTGACCTTAGACTCCTGTTTCTGTTACTGATACTCTCATCAAAACACTCCATCTACAAAAATGCTCCATCACCCTGCTGGATTCTCCTTAACATGAAACCAGCCCAATCAAATTAAAGAGACCCATCAGTGATCCAACAGTGAAAGCATCAGCATGAAACAAGGGCTCGGCTATTCCTGTAACTGCAACATTTTATACGCATTTCTTTAGAACAGTAAAAATTTCCAAATGAACATAGCAAACTGGTAGTATTGGTAGTAAACCAAAACCAGAACCAGCCGTAACCTGGTTAAATATCTATGAGTCTATATAGATATTTGAGATAAAGCTAAAAAGAGTTCCCTGGAGTTTGTGAGAATATGACATAATTTTCTAAATTACACTAGTAATAAAAGGAAGTGGCTCTAAATCACGTTCCTACATTATGTACCTGTTAACTACAAAAAGGGTAACCAATGTCCGCACGCTTATTAAGTTGTGAAACAAACTCTCAATTCAATTACATTTTTGTGCATTGTGATTTAAAGTTTGATTTGATTCAATAACAATCTTGACTGTCTGATTTGTCTAATTTTATATTTATTACAAAAATAAACAATGAAATACTGTGAAGCATCAAATAAGCCAATGATCTTTTTTCCTGCCAATGTTATATTCTATGCTCTCCAGTAAGTGACAGTGATGTACCAAATGCCCATAAACATTAAAGATGGAAGCAGTTGTGGAATATTCAAGAAAATTGTCTATTTTAGACCATTGTATGTTTACCTAAACATTGTTTAAACAACACAACAAAACAAAACAATAGATTAATTAAATTAAACAACTGATTAAATCACACTTCTCTGTTAGTGATGATATGGGTCTAAAAATGGTAAAAAAGTTATGATAAAATGTGAAATCGCACATCTGGAACCACACCATATGTGTACCATTCTCCTTAGATGGAAAAGTGCTATTACATAGGCATTGCAGTACTACTGCAATGTGCATTGTTTCACCAAATGGGTTCTTGTTAGCCAAACAAAACAGGTCAATTAGAGTCATCCAGTGTGTGTTTTATCTCCAGTGTGACAACAGTGAGGTTGCTGTGGGGAGCCATCACAGGTGTTTCTAATCAAATCCACAGTGCTAGCCAAAGTTGTCCACAGAAATCTTGTTATGATAAGTCTTAATAGCTGTAATGCCGCCGGAAAGGATTAGCTACAAGGCATGAATCTCCCAGGAACCATTCAACTATGCAGTGGAAGCTGGGGGGAGAAATGCAGAGGCTGAGGATGGATCGCAGCAAAGTTCAGATCTTAAAATCCCCATAGCCTTAATCCCATTTGGACACAGACGCGTCTTCTGAGCCAGGTTGTTTGATGTGTATTCAGATCCAGATCAAAGCTTCTTCCCATGCAAATAGTGGCTATGAGAGTCTTCAGTCCCATACCACTGTTTGCTCTCTAAACTGGAGACTCTGGACCTTGTTTCTTCAGAGGGGTGCATAGTGACTTATCTACAGCTAATCGTCTCTCCTAAAAAACGTTAATGAGAGCACATCCCAAAGACTACAACACTTTGTACTGTTTATTGCTTAAAATGATTTTCAGTGTATTAATCATTTTGTATATACATCACTAAAACAGGCAGCAATGGAATTGCTAGGAGTACTGCTTGTACACCAAAACACTCATATATCAAAGTGAATTCCCCCTTTAAGAAATAATGGAAACTCTGATGATTTGTTCCACAACCCAAAAATATTCCTATAGAAATAATTAATAGAAAATATAAAGTAAAAATAAAACAAATTAACCTGCACTTTACCTTTGAAGAAAATCCTGACAGAGCAGTGTTTAGTGTGTGTGCGTGTGTGTGAGAGAGTGTGTGTGTGTGAGAAGGCAAGAGGAGAGGAGGAGGAGGAAGGAGGGGCTACTGTGTAAGACACAAAGACACACACACACACACACACACACTCTCTAACGGAATTACTGCTAGACTACTGAGAGAGAAGAACCACTGGCTTAGTTGTGATCACATGACACCCGGCAGACAAAGTGTGTACGTAGTACTCATATATCAAGACCATGCTCGGTTATTAAGTTAAAATTTATTTCAAAGTTTTGCTTGTCTTGCAAAATTTGCACTGGTTTGAAAAATATACCTAAAAAATATAATGCTGCAAAACATCTTGATTCATGACAGAATTATGTCAGTTTCCACTTTGGCAATGAACGCCATTATGTTCATGTTTTGTAAATAAACTAACTGAGACAAGTGCTGTATATTTTCTTTCTCAAATGGTGGAGAAGCAAATACTAGGTAATACCTTTTTTAAGGGTATAAATTATTTGTATTATTTTATTTATTTTTTTTTTAAAGGTAAGAAGTTTTACTTTGTGCATTTCTGTGCAGCCGTGTTGATTTGACATCACACCTGTAAACGGGACAGGAACTCGGATTTGGGAATAATACTCCAGATTGACTTTTGTTGTGGCTTTATTTTATGCCATGAAAAGCATAAGAATGAAAGAGAAAGACATGTTCACCGAGTTTACTGTAAAAACATTACCAGTAGCAAATAGTGCAAATAATCATTCATCCTCTATACGACTTAATCCTGTATTTGAGGTCACGGGGGACCCGGAGTCTATCCCAGGAGACTCAGGGCACGAGGCCGAGTATGCCCTGGACAGGGTATAGTGCAAATAGTGTTTAACATTATTTTTGTTTCACAAATATAATTTAAGTATCCCCTTAAAAAAATGTTTACATAAAATGATAAAAATTTGCTTAGATAGTGCTGTTGGCCAGTGTTTATAAGTTTGTATTTTTACAAGTTAAATTCATAATAAATTAAAAGAAATTTCATGTATTTTTTAACATCTAAAAACCTTACTGGACCATGATTTCTAAACCGAGATACATACAGTACCATGACTTATCGTTACACCCCTGCTATTGATTGTTCTTTAAACTGGGATCAATAACTAAACATGTCAGCTTTGAGCGTTTATTTTACAGCATTGTGAGGACACTTTGACCTCCTTCTAGCTTCTACCAGCTTGTCACACTTTTATTACTTTACCAGTCTGTCATTCTTTCATTAATGTATGGTTCCCCCAGAGACCCTGTTTATCACACTGCCTGTTTATAAGTAATACTGTCAGATTCTTACTATTTTTAAAATTAATTTAATTCTTTCATTTTCCCCCTATTTCTGCTACTGGGAAATCTTTATTTACACCTTTTGCCCTTTTCCTGTTAGCCATGTGCTTCTTTGAACCTTCCCACTTCCAATTCCTGTACCATGCTGTTTTTAGACAATTTGATTCTTCAAAACACGTACACCACCACATATGCACACCTTCCTGTTTCTAAAGTATCCGCTTGATTGCTTTATCATCTTAATCTATTTTCGAATTTCTGCCATGTCCACTCTCCACTGTTGTAACAAGCAGGTGTTTGGTGTAAATCAGAAACAGGAAGCCATATGAATCTGTGATTACAGTCCCATGCACACCTCTACATAACAGCAACCCCTCCAGAGAGCTCTAACTGAACATCCAGAACTGTGACTCTTTGCTGCAAACTTCCTGCCAGCTGCTCCCCTATTGTCTCCCTCCATCAGATAGCAGCACTATCTAGGGACAGTCTTGGAATGATACACCAACAATCCTTCTTTAATACACACGAAATGTCTACAGATAAATTTCTTTGCATGTTTTTTAGCAAGCTGTCTCCTGTCTGGAAGATAAAACATGGCTAGAGATCTGTACAAGAGGTTATATAAAGCACAGGACAGTGCTGTTCAGTATGAAGAAGGTACTAAGAAGGAAATTTGTGTACTAAGCATGACTGAAAGTTACTATTTGTTGCTCATATACACTACAGTGGTGACCCAAAGTGAAATCCAATGTTTTAATGATATGCTATTTTTTAAAACATTGAGAACATGATAAAAATAATTAGTTTGCAAATTGTATGTGATGAAAGTGCTATAAAACAATCATCATTTAGTATGAAGTCATTTATTCTTCAAAACCTGCTGGATCCATGTGGTTCCATGGTACTGATATCACTTGCTCAATCCATGCCTGCTTGATTGCTTCCTAACAATCATCTACAGAAGACCATTTCTTGACTGTCCTGCCTTACTTACCTTTGGCCGACAGTTTTCTGTTAGGTTTAGGTCTGGAGATGGCCAAAGGTTTGTAGACACCTTACCGCTACCCCATGTGTGATTGCTGAAATTCCTATTCCAGACTTAACTCCCTTTTGTTGTTATAATAATTTGCCCATGTCTGGGATGGCTTACCACTGGATTTTGAAGCTAGATGTTGAGATTTGCCCATCCAGCCACAAGAACATTAGTGAGGTCAGACAATAATATCAGGTCAGGAAGCCTGGAATGAAGCCTGCATTCCAGTTTATCATAAAAATATCCAGAAACAAGGTCTCATCTATATGAAATATACAGATACACTAGCCAGTCCAAAAAAGGCATATACACTAATATTTTGTATATTATTTTTTATATTATGACGATACCCATGAGCCAATTCAATTTGTATTGCGATCCTATAAGTATCACGATTATATGACTGCACCAATTCGATTGCTGTACAGATTCGAACTGAACCGGGCCCCCCCCCCCCCCCCTTAATGGAGATAAGAAAATCTGAATGTCTGAATGATCTCTGGTCAACGTCATTCATGATTTTTTTTAAAAATTTTATCTGACCACATTTTCATTTAAGCTGTAGGTTCACCACTATGCCTCCAGTTTTTAACAATTTCTTGAACTGCTTTCTCTGCTTGAAGAACGTCCTTCTGAAACAGCAACTTTTTTTAGGCAGACAGTGTATAATATCGGTCTTTCCACATTCTAAACGAAATGTACAACCAGTAAAATTTGACAACATCCACATGACTGCATGCCCTCTGGTTTTGAATCTATAACAAATACTCCGGTGTGTTATTGTAATAGTCTTTCTAGTCATATATCCATACAACCTCTCTGACATCATTAAAATCTTACCATTTTTGCACAGTGGGCCCTAATCTGAGAGGAAAGCAAGGAGTCATACTGTGCTCGGAACACACTCTGCTGCTGTTACCATGACACACAACATTGTGGAGCATAATCTACACAGAAAATGTAGAACGAAGCTTTTGGACTGCCAGAGAGCTTTGGATTGACTTAAGCTGTTTAGTTTCGGCTAGAGTTCATAGAGCCAGCCAGCCTCAATTATTAATTAGTTTCACCCATTCCCAGTGTTCTGCAGACCACAAGTATGGTTTGTATGCTTTATGCACACTAACACTGGACTTGAATGTCAGCTTTCTAAACAAATGAAATCTCCTTGTAGAGCAAACTCGGAGCAGAGAACTCTGACAGCCTAGCACCAAACATCACACTACTTATGGGTTCTGGGTGGCCTAACAGGAATTTAAAAAACTTCAATAAGTCATAGCATGCGTATCAAAACTCACTGACAGCAAATAATACCTTTGTGGCAGAAGTGTAGCAAATGTACCTTATCTAAAATGTGATGACCAGAAGCAAGAACAATATAAAAAGCGTCCTTAAAAATGTCCTAAAAACACTACTGACTTCAGCAGAGATGAGAAATATGCAGCCAGAAGTAAACAGAGATAGTCACAAATAATGTTTATTTTTCATACAGCAAACTTCACTGAGCAGCTTGGATAGGCTATCTTCAGCATCAGGATCAGTACAATAAAAATATATATCTGCCTGTTCCAAAATTTTCCAAATAATTCACTGAGTGACTGTATGACTGGATATTTCTATCTTAAACAAACAAACAAACAAAAAAAATGTTGAAACTCAGATCACATCCTGGATTTTTATTATAAATCCAAGCTAAAGGGCAAGCTTATGAGTCACAAATTCTTTCAGTGTCTGTTTTCTTACAATGCTAATAAAAACACATTTGAACCTCTCAAACTCCACTGAAGTCCACTACTTCTAAAATGAAGCTCAGAAGCTCAGAGCAAGGGAAAAATCTTCAAGCTGAACATTATAAAGCTTCCACCTCTTCTACCACTCTACTATACGACTTAACCCTGCACAGTTTCCACTTCTCTCTGTCTTATTCCTGTATCTTAGGGAGAAATCACTGGATTAAATTAAAAACAAAGTCTGCAGAACAAGGGTAATTGGTCGACTGTGTTTTATCATTGCCACCCTGTTGCTTTTGTGAGCTTTTGTCTTGTGGCTGTTTGGGGAGGTTGCCATGGCATTTGAGGCCTACATGTGTGTAGCCCGAAGGTGAAAGCTACACCAGAAGAAAAAAGTGGGGTACAGCAACAAAAACAGTGGGAGTAACAAAATCCGAGTAAGAGCATGCAAAAGACAAACCCAGAAGGTAGTGAGAGAGAGAGAGAGAGAGAGAGAGAGAGAGAAAGAGAGAGAGAGAGAGAGAAAAGAACGTACAATGTGACACTTTGACCTAATTCCATCCTACCATTTCCTCACTCATTTACTAATTCACAGAACTCCCTATAATCCGTTTAGAAATGATTTTTCTCTCTTCTTGCAGTTCTTAACCGTTCCCTTCTCTTCTCTTCCCTTCTCTTCCGTTTGCCATGCCCTTAAGCCCTTACTTAAATCTGCTTTCACACCTGGCTGCCTATTTCCTGCTAGCCATGTCCTTCTCTTGTCTCTCTCATTTCCCATTACTGCATTGTGGTGTTTTTTAAACTTAATGCAGGGAGGCGTGAGACAAACAGCATTTCATGGTGGGTGGAATGAACAAAAAGGTGATCAACGAGAGACAGGGAAGTTTGCCTATGCAAAGTGGAGATGCCATACAATTCTCTTACAGAGACACAGTTTTTCATGCCTATACCATATTACTGCCTCTCTAGGCCTCCCTGAACAGAGCCACCATGCTACCCTATCCTGTCAGATACAGCAGGTGCCATCTCCGACACAGTACAATGAGAACATGACCTGTCAGTCAACCTTATGGATAGAGCTTTTCCCCTGCTGTGTATAATGTAGCACTTGGCCCAAGCCACTTGGATCTGTCCAGACTTGTGTCAGAGAGACGTCCAGGATCTGCTGCACACTGATCACTCCGAATGGACCCGGAGGATCTGTTGTCAACAGGGTGTGATAATGATCTGTGTGTGTGTGTGTGTGGGGGGGGGGGGGGGGGGTTTAACATTGGGAAGACATTTTTGGTGACAAAACCAAACACTACTTAAATAAAAAAGAGTATTTCATTAGTATATATAAGTATAGGATCCAGAAAGGTGTTTTTATGAACAACATGGGGTGTAAGCTTATGGTAGTGAAAAGTTCTCAGATGCTCTGTTACAGCCATTGGAAGCACTATCCGGCCTGCGTCTTCTCAGCCACTCCTGAATACCGCAGCACAAATTTCCAACCACTAATGATTATTTATCCCAGGCCAGCGGTCAGACACGCAGACACTGGGAATAAGAACATCTAGGAGAAGAGCTGTGGTCACGCCACACTAATGTCCCTCTCCTTGCTCACTGCTGAGTGGTCATTCTGCTAAGATGCCACTGCTGGGAGAGTAATGAGGCAAAGGAATGCTTTCTTTCAGCACAAGGCATTCAAAATAGTCTGGATGGGTCAGTGAGCAGCATTTATTACCGTATTAGATATCAGCTGCAATCAGCAAGAGTGAAACCAACAAGCAGACCTGTCTCTGACCGTTATTACTACCAGAGAGGCATAATGGTGCTCTTGAGCTTTTTTGTCTTTGAAACAGGTGTAGGCAAAGTTGAGCAAGAACATGATTAATATGTGAGGGGGATTAATATTTCCACGTTCTAAACCTGTGCTTATGCACCCATGATAACCCATGATCATAGTCAGGCCAATTACATGAACAAAGAGTGCAGCCAATGTAATTTTCCTAAAGCAATTTCAAGAAAATTACTATATCACCTTTTATTACAGTAGTGGGTTCTTTATTGTACAAACAAGGTCAGACAATAACCAGGATCTGAATTAAAGCCAGATTGGTTTTGTGTGCAAAAATAAAGCGGTAACAGAAAGAAGAAGAACCAGCAGCGAATAAATTCCTCAGCAACCTGAATCAAAAATATGTTTACATGGATATAGAATCTTAAAAGTGCATACACAGTGAAGAATGCAGAAGCCACAAACAACAGGAAAAAAATCTAGGTTTCTGGAGTTTACAAATATGCAAATGAGCCGCAGTAAGAGCAGCCAAATGGGCCTGTGGACTGTGTCACTGCAGATTCCAGGCGAGCTCAGACAGAGAGGAAAAGTATGGCATGGAAAGTTCTGATTCAGCGCAGTCAGCTGGGTCCAAGACGGGTAATGAGCTCTCCTTCCTCACACACACATTTATATAAATACCTGGCCTTTCCTCAACAGGAGAGGAGAGGTTACAGAAAAGAGAATAGGAGAAGAAAAGATATGAGAAGAGATAAGACAGGAAGGAGAAGTTACTGTATGAGATGGGGGAAAAAATCAGAGAATAGACAAGAAGAGAACAGAAGAGATGAGAACAGCAGTAAAGAGAATAGCAGTTAAAAGAGAAGAGAAGAGAAGAGAAGATGACCTGATCTAAAGCTTCCACTACCCTACGTGTACTGCCAACCCGGATAACATCAATTAATGTCACTTTTAGAAGACATTTTAACTGGGTTTGTCTACTTAAAACCTTGGCGAGGTTCTATTGACCATCAAATTTCCTTAAAAAGAAAAAGCCAAAGTAAGCAAGTAAGGGTTCAATTTTAAGCCGTCTCACATAAGCGAGTGATTTAACACATCTATTATTTTCCAGCAGAGTGACGCAAGCACCTTCTCCTGGTGATCTCATCTGCTTACAGCAGTGTTTGCAGACTTCTGACTTGTCACAGTCTCTGCTATTTTAGGCTCAAGCTGTACACAGGTCTACCACTAAGCTGAGTCAGACCACAAACTCCAGCTCCTAAATACCAATAAAATCAGGAGGCACACGATAGACAAACTTTATAGCAGGGCATTAGAGCTGACTGGTATCACCCGAATAAATGCCTGACAATAACCACCGTCACTGTTGTTTAAAACTCTCGACAAAAATACTCTTTTAGGTTAAAATTGTTTGTATAGTCTCAAAATCTGCCTATTTATGCCAGTTTTTCCAGTGGATCTAGTACTTTACATTGAATAACCCATACAGCACAGTAAAATAATATCTATTAACCTTGTCTCTTCAAGATTCATCACTTCAGCTCTGTACACTTACACAAGCAAATTCAGCATGAGTATGTCCATTACTGCTGATCGCTCCACTGAGAGGATCAGCTCATATCGACAGTCCTCTAACATCCGACACCCTCACACACACAAACACCGGACAGTCAGAGTCAGCAAACACACACCAGCATGCTACGATGCCAATACACAAAGTGTATGTAGCAGAGCGCTTTCTGTAAATTTGGTGTGCCTTAATTTTTACTCTAATCCACATCCGGATAAACATACAGAGCACTCATAAAGAGCACAGAGCTGTTTTCTTTTTTCCCATTGTCTTTTAGATGCCCCACCTATCAATCTTTCTGTGTTCAGAAAGTTAATAATTCATTTGGATGACTTCAAAGCACCCAGAGTTTTGTCAAAAAATCTGCAGCAATCTGAACTCTGTAACAGAGAGAGTGTGAGTGATTTTTGTGTGTGTGTGTGTGTGTGTGTGTGTGTGTGTGTGTGTGTGTGTGTGTGTGTGTGTGTGTGTGTGTCTCTCTCTCTCTATGTATGATAGTAGTAATCTCAAACATACCCATTGTGTCCTTCATTGTTACTCCCGTCTCCGCACTCAGTCCTGGGGCCAAACTAAGAACACAAACCAACCTTCATTCTGCTCTTCAGCTTCACTCCCTCTCTTTCTCTTGTCTTGCACACTCACATGCTCCCGCTCTCTCACATAATCACGCGCGCACACGCACACACACACACACACACACACACACACACGATCTCTTCCTGCTCCTCCTCCTGCACTACTTCTCCTCTAGTCAAACTTTCCTGTATTTGCCCACTGCAAAGCCCCTTCCTCTCCTGCACTCCTGCTCGGCTGTCCTAGCACCTCCCCCTCTCCCTGCCCCCTACCTTTCTCACTTTGTGTGCAAGCTGCCCTCCCTCCCTCTTTCTCTGCCTCTCTCAGTTCAGAAGAGCTCTCTCTCTCTCTCACACACACACACACACACACACACACACACACACACACACACACACACACACACATATAATCCTTTCTCATGCTGGGGCTCCGTCTCTGCCCATAGAGCTCTCTCTCATTTTCAATTTCTTTCTCTCTGTACATCCTACACTTTTCTTTCTGGAAAGTAGGGCTACTTGGGATAAACTCCCTTCCTGTTTTAAATCGGACTCTAGGCAACTACTGTGATTTAACCAAATGAAGCTGACTTATGATGACTGTTTCTCTTTCACTCCCTCATAAACTCCTTTCTAGGTAACTTCCCACTCCCTAAGAAAGTCATGCCATGCTGAGACACACAGACCACATTACACAAACAAAAAAAAAATTAGGCATACAGACAAGTCAAAGACATACAGTATAGTCACCGTGTTGCCCTATCATTGTATACATGTAAACAGATGTAAAAGCAGGACACGGATTTGGCATCGGATATTGAAGTGTCATCCAGAAATACAGCACGTTTTCTCTGAACCTGGTCCAATCTAAGCAACCGACATGCCATGACTTTTTGTCTAAAGGAGTTTGTAAGGAGGGAAGAGTACATTCATGTGCAAGTTTGCTTTTCAAAGGGCCCCAGTCTCCCTGTGTTCCGGCTGTTACCACTCCTCTCCCTCAATTACTGGCTATCGCTGAACTGAACAAAAGCAAAAGCAGCACAGCACGCTAACCTGAGCAGAGAGCCATAAAGCCAGCGGATTCTGTGAGGGGCATTAAAGAGGACAAAACATCAGACAAGAAGAGAACTGGACATACGAGCATTTAAGTGATTAATGAACATCTGTGTCCTCCGGGGAGGTTATCGTATGAACATGAACTGTCCATAAACTCACCAGCAGGCTTAACCTGATATCTCTCATATTAAGTGCTGTATGTGACTACATTCGTATACATATAAACACATGCATATATTCTCTACCATATTCCCAAAGAGCATAATGAGCAGGCAGGATTGTCTAATTGAGAACATAAGTGTATTTTTGAGCCAGGCTCAGGCTTCATGGAAGGTAAATTGAGGTAATAGTTCTCTCAGTTCCTGTGTGCAAAGGACCTCCTTTTTAATTCAACTTATAGTATGCCTGCTCCTGAAGAAATCATTTACAACCCTGCCTGCTCTGAGTTCATCTTGTAATATATATAATTGTTTTTCTTTTTTCCAAAATGCTATAGAAACCAATTTTACTTACACCAAAAAGACTGTGATGAGGATAAAACATTTACTAAACATGAATGAAAGAATGAACACAGAATAGATACTTACAGCTAGAAGGTCTGTCACCCTGCAAACCAATAGTTAATTTTTTTTTATTTTATCTTTTTGGGTTTAGGAAGTTGACCAATAATCCTGGGGCAATAACATTTGGTTATTATTTTAGTTTACCAGCCAGTTGAGAATAGATGAAACCCTACACATGCAGGATGATGTGGCTTGTATATGCTTCAGTAATTTTTTTACACAGGATTATAGGTAAAAGACATGTTAAGTTTAGACTAAGTTTATAGTTTTTGTTTTTAATTTATTAGAAATAAATGGTTACCTTTTAAAGGGGCAGCTCGCTATGGGTCAGCATCAAACATAGACCAAAGACAGCATAACTGTTAGCCATTTCCCGACTACATCATGCTATCAGTTAAAGCAGAAGAGATTGTTTGGACTTTGGACTAAAATATTACTCGAAATTCATATAAATGATTTGAAAATGAAACCATGTAATTCAACCAGGTAATCACAGCATGTGACAAAACTTTATAACTTTTTTTTACACTGTACATTTAAAAGAAAAAAAAAATACTCAAATGTTCACTTCTCAACACAGCCAAGGTAACCAATACCTTAAATGTTTAGTATACACAAATATTTAGAGTGCAAACCTTAGCAGATGACACGCACAAACAGTGTAGATTTTCAGGAGGGCATTGGCTTGAATATTCAGCTCTGTTATGTCATTAGTATTAAATCACACACTGGATGCAAACTAGGAGAATAAGAAGCTGTTTGGAATTTGCCCCAAACTGGGTTCACTGAGAAAATGAAAATAAATACAAACGAACCAGCAACAATGAATTGCTGTTTAAGCCAGCTTAAATGATTTAAATATTTGTTCATTTAACAAAACAGAAAAAGGTCTTTATAAAGGAGTGAGAAACCTTAGTAGACACTACAATAGTCTAATAGTGAAGATTTCTTATGAGGAAACTGCTCAACTAGAGACAATAATCAGGACATCTGCATCACTGTTTGAAGGATCAATAGTTTTCACTAACCTTAGCTCGACCTGTACCTACTGGATCAGCTCACATGATACCATGGTAAAAAGTCTTGCCATATTCAGCAAAGTAAATTGAGGATAAAGCTCGTCCACCACGCTATACTGTCACATGATTTTTATTGACACTGCCACCCTTCTAGTCGTTCTCGCACCTCTACTGCCGTCAACCTGCCTAGTCCTTGTGCTGAGTTTAGAGAATTCTGCCCCATATGAGGGTATAACTTGTCTAGACAGCAGAGTTAAAAATGTTATTTGTCATAGATTTTGATTTTAAGTCAATGCAAGTGTAAATGTGCTAGAGTTAATATCCCATCCTGTATGAAAACTATCGGACTACAATATAAAGTGAATGTAATTTTAGTCTGCACTCTCAGTGGTCTACACCCGTAGGTTAAATGCGTGTTTAGATTCAGATTTAAGAATCTGACTCCAAAAGGTGTTCTTAATTTAATTTAAATGCACTAAAGAGCCAACAGCGGATTTAATTTTATTATGAACAGCCTTACTTAAGAAAATATCCAGAGGGCATTGGTGGCTCAGTGGAAGGTGTCTTGTCTGCCATGCAGAAGGCCTGGGTTCCCAGCCAGTGCCCAAACCCCAGCCACTGGATGCAGTGCCAGTCCCAAGCCTAGATAAAACGAGAGGGTTGCACCAGGAAGGCCATCCGGCATAAAAGCTAGTGCCAAGCTTGTATGTGTGGACCAAATGGACCGCTGTGGCGACCCCTTGCTGGGAGCAGCCGAAAGAACAACAACTTAAGAAAATATCCCGGGCTGTTCTGCTGCTTTCTCATTTACTACCTAGAGAAACAAACCAATTTTAAAACCGTTTCACTGATTGTTTTTGCATCTACTGCATACAGGGTGGGCCAAAAGTAGGGTTACAGTTACTTCATTACCTGCTTCACCTTCACAATCACGTTTTAGATATAAAAATTATTATCAAGAAGGTGGACTCTTTGAGAACTTGAGAGATTAAATGTTCAATGTAAAATGTTTAATATGTAATTATAATATATGTAAATAAAAGTCTACATTTCTAATAAAGGAAAAATGTTTAAGTGTTAACTGTAACCCTACTTTTGGCCCAAATGGACCGCTGTGGCGACCCACCCTGTATATTCAGTAAGCAGGTTGGGGGCAGTGGTGGCTCAGGCACTTAAGGCTCCAGGGTATTTATAGGAGGATCTGGATTCAAGCCCCGCCGCCAGTGGGTTGCCGCTGTTGGGTCCTTGGGGGAAATCCCTAACCCTACACTAACCGATACTACACAGCTACTGCATGTAGTGCGTCCTAAAGTCTGGTTAGACAAATGAGAGGGTTGAGTTGTATGCAAACCAGATGGTACGCTGTGATAACCCCTGAACAGGAGCAGCTTCATTAAGTTCGTTAATTAAAAGTAGCCAGAGCCTCTCACACATCCTCAACCCAAATCTGGATAAATGTTCACTGCTAGACTTTCTCTGATTGTATACACTGGCGTGATGCTATGTTTTAAGTATTCAGACCCATTTTAGAAATGTGTCTATATGTCACCCTCCTGTAGCTGTCAAATCAAACTGCAGGCATGAATCCTCTGGGGCACATTGGTGAGAAGTCTTTAAAGGTGGCAAAAGTTCATACATAAGACATGATCATTGTAAACTATATATCATACATCCATGAAAGACAGTTTACAATGATCATGTCATAATGTATTTATTAGGTAAGTATTTCCTGTCACATCAGAAAGATCAAAACATGAATTTTTTCCATCCTGTAGAATTTTGCAGGTCAGCAACAGCATGTCTTTGGTGACCACAGACATGTGCTTCACCAGCAATATGGTGGCATCAACAAAGTGACATCAGTAGTTACGTTACTTACACAAGCTCTACAGTACAATTTGCTTAGCAGTAAAAGATAAAAGTGAAGAAGATTATGGGTAATTTGCCATACTGTGCATTGGATAATTTCATTATTTCTTTATTCTCCTTTGACCCTGTATATTCTATGTACTTTATTTGCATGTTCCAAATCAGATAAATAGAGAAAGATTGAGATTACTGAAATGCTTGCTAGAATACATACTGTATCTCTATAGTTCAGCTGGTAGAGTATATGTGGTAGTGTGTAGTGTATAATTATCTCAGTCACATTTGCATGTGAGTGAACAAACAACAGCAAGTAACAAACATGTACAACCAGAACAGAAGCATATTCCATACTAACACACTACTGACAGGTTATTGAATGTGGTTTGTCAAAACTTTTCATGGAGGCAAAGGGTAACGTCTTGTGTGTCCCTAACACCTTTCAAGCCAAATCCATTCCGTGACCAAGTAAACATATAGGAGGAACGCCTACAGGAGGCTGTTTCTCAGATCTCTGTTCCTCCTTCTTGAGCAGAACAGACCTGAATGGAGCTGCTTCAGAAAAACGAATGAAGTGGCTGGTGGAACAAGAAACTGAGTCGTGCTCTAATCCAACATACAACCTGCCATCTGATCAGGCACACAGACTCACGCAGTGGCACAAAGCAAAACACTCAGTCTTCTACAAAACACTTAACCCCTCGTCTACTGGGGGTTGGGGTGTGAACGAACGATGGGGACAAAGAGCTAAAGAGAAGGGTGGTGAGTGAAAAGGAGTACTGCTGTACTAATGAGCTCCACATCATGCTTCTTCCTTTCATGATTTTTACTTGCTCTGCAAACTTTTCCACTGAAGGTACTTAAATATTCAACTGATGCAAGAACTGGATGTGGATCAAACAACACAGATGGGCAAAGCTAAAGCTTCAAACACCATGAAGATAGTGATTGAAAAAAGAGAAATACATACAAAAGCACATAAATGGGAAATCTGCCCAGGTGTGTAGTTTGAGCTACATGTGCCACGTGGTACAATATGAATAAAACAAAGACCATATGGTAATACAGGTTTAAATTTGTGCTTTCAATTGATGAAAAAGTTATTCTTGTTAATCACAGTCATATTCATAGTTGAGTAATACTATGATTTTAAAAGAATACAATGCTAGAATAAAGAAATGCATGACAGACTGGTTAGAGAAAATAGATTATGCAGTTTTATAATATCTCAAACATGAACAAATGTTAAATTAAAATCTCTCAAATGGGATCGGCACTGCATGTAGTGCCTGGGTAGTATAGGGTGTGACAACCCAATAATGGCGGGACTTGAACCCCGATCCTCAGGTCCCAAAAAAATAAACAAAACCTAGCGCTGAAGCCACATGAGCCACTACTCTCACAGCTTATATTTAATGTATTCTTTAACAAAAAAGTTCCCCTTCAATGTAGCTCAAGCACACAACGTGGGTTTTATCGAAACTTACATCTATAAGCTTTTTATAATTAAACTTGTTACTGATGATTGTTGCACCGTATAATGTTTCTTATTATAATCTGCACTAGTGATGGGTCGTTCATGAACAATTCGTTCTTTTTGAATGAATCTTTAACGTGACTCAGAAGAACGAGTAGTCTCGGAGAGTCATTTGATTTTCTACTGGGAGCGTATGAGCAAAGTATCGCAAAACCTCCGTAGGTTATGTACAGGAAACAGAAATTAGTAGTTACCTTTGAGTCTTTTCGGTCCATAGGAAACAGAATTGAACGGTTCTCAACGAGTCTTCCAAGTCCTAGACATTCATTCTTTTGTCACGTGACTCCCATAGATGCTATGCAGTGCAATAGATTCAAAAGAACAAACTACTCAGACTAGAAGATATGAGAGGTGAGTAATATGTCCTTAGCTGCACTATAATATTTTTATCAATGGAACTATAACCAAAATTTGTGTATATAGACGTGTTGGAGGTCTGTTTATTGAAAATGTAACATTTTATCTTATTTCTGATCAAATGAACTAAATGACTCAAAAAAAGAATTTGTTTTTTTTTCAAGGAACCGAGTCACTAAAATGACTTCCCATCACTAATCTGCACTAAATGTGCCATTATCACACTCAGCCGGGTAAGCACCCTGCGACTATGGGAAGCCATTAAGGTCTAAATTGATCATATGACTAATTTGCCTGAAAAAATTGTAATGCGAAAAATTTCTAGATTAATCAAATGCGTTAATGTGTTTATATTGACCGCCCTAGTTTAAATATACTGTACATACACATATTGCACACACCAAAGTGTGATGGCATGCAATGGCCATGAACTGTCTAACATATTTAAATAAAACGATGTATATTTTACAGTAGGTGTCATATCTGAAAAAGTCTTTTGCAGCCTGTCACAGAAAAGCAACAACAGAGAGAGAGAGAGAGAGAGAGAGAGAGAGAGAGAGAGAGAGAGAGAGAGAGACCCATGAAAAAAGGATCAAGCCATGGAGAAACATAGTCCACTTTAATAAAGAACGGACCTAAATGTAACTAGGAGACTGCAGCAACATCCTTCCTCCACCCCATCTGTGCTAAAGAAGAGAGCTGACAGAGGAAACCTTATGTATCCTTTGACCCTGTTCTGTTTCACAGAACTTCCATTCTTAGATGCCCTGCAGGAATGGAGAAATGATTGTGTAAGTGGAGCCTTCAGAAGGGCACACAAATTGTCCTGCGGCTTGCACAGTTAATGTATTTATCATAGAGCAATAGAAACAATCTTGCTTCTGTATTGTATACAGGAATAAAAAATGGAATCTACAGTACTATGAAAAAGTCTTGAGCCACCCATTATTTCTTCACATTTTGCTTCCAAAGAGGCTTTCTTATTTTTTTTTAAGTAATCTTGAGGAATAATTCTTCAGGCTTCCTGAAGGACTTTTTGGCTCTTTTTTTTAATCGTGTTTCAGATAAATATTTTTTGTTTGTTAAGCCGCACAGTGACTTATGAATCATTTAAACAAAAAAACTATCTAAATTAAGGCAGGAACCAGTGAGAAACAGGTGCATATGATGGCAGATGATCAGGCCAGTTATTAGTGTATTAGTGATGCTGAATGCTGAGTGGTTGGAACAGACGAGAAATAAATAAATAAATAAGGTTGCTGCTGGGAGTTTGACATAAACAACCAAGTTTTTCATTGTAACTTTAGACACTTTGCAGCCTTTCAAAGTAAAACATTTGTTCCCATTTGTTTAATTAAATATACATAATTTAATTTAATATGAAGAAATGAGGTGTGGCTTAAGACTGGACATTTTAATACAAAACACAAACGCTCATATAAACTTTGTTTTGTAAAATGATCTTTGTAAAATTATGTTTTGTAACAGCAAACAAGGTCCAGCTTGCTCCTCAAGTATTGTCCTCATAAATACTTTTCTCATTGCTCTTTAATTATGACTAATGAGATGAAGATGAAAATCTTTTGGTAGCAAAATTTATGAATACTTTTTCCTCTGTCGAGAAACCCATTTACAACAACAAATGCACAACACAACTTCCTTTTCACTACTGGGAACACGTGTGTCTGGAGTTTTGCCCCGTCGACTAACGCAAATGCGCGTCTGAGATGCAAAAGTTTCAATACTGTATATTTTGGTGCGTACAGTAATATACCTTTTCCACCAACACAATATCTATTCCATCTCAAAAAGTTCTTTGCAAGCGATACATTCGCTCAAACCAAAACACTGCTTAACAATATGATAACCATCTCAAGTTATGTACATGACTGTCATTAAGACATAAATATTGATGTGGGTTTTAAAGAATAGTTGGGAAAAACAATAAGACAACAAATATGTGATCCTAGGAACAAACACAAATTTTTATTAAAAAGTGTTAAATGACTTATGGCCTAATATTAAAACATAACTTTAATTTATGCTGAGTCAAACACGTGTGCAAAAACAATAAAAAAATATATCCATCGTCTTATATAATTATTGTTGAAGATATATTTGCAAAATGTACAGCTGCTAAAGGAATAGCACTATGAATCTTAACCTAACCTGACGTAATATACTTGTTTATCATTACCTTTACACAGGACATTACAGCTTCCATATGAGATTGTCTTATGCTTGAGCTCTTACATCAGAAAGGACCAGGCTGTGTTTTTTTTTATGTGTTTTTAACCTCCTGAAGAAGTGCCTTGGCCCCGCAGAAAGGGTTCGGCAAACAGACAATACGGCTGATGAGAGAAACCACAAGGATGATCAACAGTCCCAGTCTAGCCACTCTATCATGACTTCGGTATGCTACATCAAAAAGCAAAATATATGCCTGTAACTTTTGATCTAATCCAATAGAAACAGAAATAGAAATAGCAATTAAATTTGAAATCACAGTAAATACTAACAACTTACTATAGGAAAAGTTGTAACCTCATAAAACCCATCATGGCGGTCATGTGAGCCAAAATAAATGCACTTGTATGGCTGGATAAGAGAGGAAAGAACATAAGAATTAGGAATGAGAATATAGCAGAATCTGCAGCCGTTCAACACAATGGAGGGAAACAGGTTGCAAATCACTCAAGGACACAATATCGGCATCGGCTTTCTGTTTTATGGGATACAGCAATGAGGTAACACGTGGCACCTATTAAAAAGCACACACACAAAAACTGTACACACACATCTGCTCTTTCTCAAAATCTTGAGAATGTTGGTAGCAAGCAGTATTTCAGAGCCGGCTTTCTCTACTTCACTGCCCAGTCCCTTTTCCATTAACTCCCAGCACGCACTGTGCTTTTGTTCCTCTGACATATAGTAAGGGGCCAGAGCCACTCTGTGTGCCAGGCCTGCCAGTATCTATCAGCATATGAGCACTAGGAGCTTAAAAAAAAAAAAAAAAAAAAAAAACCATCTATACACACCTGTACATACAGATGCATAATAAACCCACCACATTCACAGGTACAATTCAAACAGCTACACATTTGGCCAAATTTATTTCTGAAAGACAGCTACTTTCATCACAGAGGCAAAACGGGAGACCTACATTCTAAAATGTCCTGCTGATTATAATGCAATAGTGAGTGATTGTTTATCAGCACAAACCTCACACCGAAGAGAAGAGAAAGAGTTAAAGAATGTTAGGGTTAGTCTGCTGAAGGAAAGAAACAGTTGTTTTGACGGACAGGAGAGGACAGAGCAGCTGCCAAGCAGACCACACACACTCATGCACACTCCTGGGGAGCTACTGTCAATCACTGGCAGTTAGGGTGTACACACAGGCACTGGGCAAAACCTCAAGGGCCAGACGTGGACAAAGATGAAGCAGAACCCCTTGGAATACTCTGGCAACAGACTTTATCTCTACAAATGGTGTCTGCATGGTTACTTACCACAGAGGGTTTTGTAGAAAAAACTGAACATGTTAAATTTTACGACTGCTTTACAGGAGATAACAAGATCATAAAAACTATTTTAAAGCATCCAGAGTGAAAAGATTCTATGTGAATACTAAAAAGTGTGTGATTCATTTGTGAATATCTGGGTCTGACACTCGCTACACAAGCTAAACACCATGTCACGGTCCGGCCCCTTCCCCCTGTCAGTAACAAAACTGTTCCTCCAATCATTGCCCTCTGACCTCCCAGCCCCTCCTACATGCCCTAAAGCCTGCCCAATATCCATTCTGGCTGTCACACACTGCACTGGTAATCCATCACTATCCTGACCCCAGAGGCAAATATGAAAAAAAAAAACCTTCAAAGAACTAACAGAAATCTTTATTTAGATTTTTACTATTAGGTCTGATTTAACTCATGAGACCAATACATAGTATATATACCCAACACTGCCCGGCCGAAAAAAAAGTCACACGCTCCATCTCATTGGCCTTCCTTTTGTATTAATTTCTTTTGTGTTAATTATGGAAGATCCAAAAAAAAGCCTTCTCCAGCACAGTCCAAAGATTCTCACTGAAGTTAAGGTCTGGACTCTGTGGTGATCAATCCATGTGTGAAAATGATGTCTCATGCTCCCTGAACCACTCCTTTACAATTCAAGCCCGATGAATCCATTTATGGAAAAACCTGATCATTCAGTATATTCAGGAAGTCAGCTGACTTCATTTTAGGGCACATAACGTTGCTGAACATAGACATGAGTAACAGAAGATCATAACTCTTTTCCCACAGGCTTAGTAGGCACCAAACGTTTAAGTGATCTTCAAACACAATCATTCAATATCCTTTACCGACCAGATTTCTTTCTTAAAGATGATGGTTCATAATTATAATACCAATAAATTGACCATTCTGAAATGGAGTAACATCTTTCCCATGACCACAGACATGTCTTCTGTCATAGTTCTTTAAGAAAGGAGAAGCTACTAACTGCATCATTAGGGTTCAATAACTTGTTGATAGCAACTCCCCTTGCTAGGGAGCCTAAAGATTGGACAAAGGTCATGTGGTCTGATGAGTTCAGACTGACTCTATTCCAGAGTGATGGGCGAGTCAGGGTAAGAAGGTAAGCGCATAAAGCGATGCACCCATTAATGCATAGTGCATAATGCCCACTGGATGCCTCTGGATGCAGTGTTACTGGGGTTGTTTTAGTTGGTCAGGTTTAGGCTCAGCAATATTATGTGGTAATAAAATGAAGCCTGTCGATGACCTGAATGTACTGAATGACCAGGTTATCACATGGTATCAATGGAGTTTCCTTTTCTGATAGCACGGGTATATTTCATAACTCAAACTGTCAAAGAGCATGTTGAATCATTTTCACACATGAACTTGTAACCAAATTGTGTGCAGTTATCAAATATAAAATGATGGTTAAATAAAATAAAAAGTTGTTATTTTAAGACATGAATGACTATGTTGGAACTGGCTCTCATGAAGACCATTCCAAGAAAAATTCCAAAACGTACCTCTGCTGCAGAGGAGGAGTTCATTTAAAGTTACCAGCCTCAAAAATCACCAATTAACCCCACCTCGGGTTAGAGCCTTTATAAGGCTTTATAGAG